>JAPTHA010203027.1:0-10760 GCA_029814585.1 Gymnapogon annona | reverse complement strand
ATATATAGAAAAGAACAGATTGTGCAAAAAGAACAAGAAAGAGTCATAGTCAATTGTCAGTTTCTGTTATGACACCTGACAGCTGCTGGAATGAACAATCTGTAATACCTCTCTTTCACACACTTGGGATGTCTCAGTCTGTCACTAATGGAACTCCTTAGTGCAGTCAATGTGTGTTTGAGGGGGTGGGAGTCTCTGACCAAGATGGAGGCCAGCTTGGCACCCCAAAGGACCTCAGCCTCCTGAGCAGATACAATCTGCTCTGCCCTTTTTTGTAGAGGGTGTCGGTGTTTTGAGTCCAGTCCAGTTTGTTGTTCAGGTGAACACCCAGGTACTTATAAGATGTCACCATCTCTATGTCCCTTCCCAGGATGTTCACGGGTGATGGGGGTGCGTGGGGTCGCCGATGAAGGTCCACAACCACCTCCTTAGTCTTAGTCCACCCGACAGAGGACATACAATTCACAGGATCTAACACTAGATGGAGCTAAAATACAAGAAAGTTCTCAAACCAGCTCCTGGGACTTTATACTCATATATTGAGGTGAAGTTATAGATGTGTTAGTTGTGCTACAAAATTATCATTCACGGTTAGAGCACGATAAATATTTTAGAAATGTAGTTGCAGAACATTTAAAATTAATGCAATTCAATGATATGTATTCCAATGCAAACACATTATTGTTAGATATCCCTGAGCCCTTTTAGAAACCAGACACCTGAATTCAACTTGTCCACATAGTTTTGTCCATTTGGTGTACATTAATCATTCAGAAATCCAATTACAGAGACATAATTACACTAAGTTCTGAATCAAAGTAGATAGATAGAATCTGTTTGAGTCTTAATATCAACCCCTAGTTTTAGGAAAAGTTGAAATATTTCCTTTCATTCCCTGGATGTTTCCTCTTAGCTGTGCTTTTTTCCTTGGTGTGGAGTGATGACAGAGCATTGCTGAAAAGACTCAGCACTGGCGAGTTTTGTTGTGTGCCTGCTCACATTACACACTCAGGAAGGGAGTTCTGAGTCTCAGCTGCGGAGAATTTGCTGAGTCAACACGCATATACACACACTCACACAAGACAAAGCAGACACACAGACAAGATACACAGACGCCTGTTGGACCAAAATCTGTTTTTGAGTTCAGACTAGTTCAGTCCATTGACTTTACTTTGTCATACATGGCATCAGTCACATGCTAGTATTATCTCTCTCTCTCTGTGTGTGTGTGTGTGTGTGTGAGTGTGTGAGGAAGAGAGTGCATATTTATACACGAGCTGTTGATATTATGAATGAAAAGTGATGGACAGATTGAAAAGCTCTAACTCTGCTTTTCCGGAAGATTCGAGGCACGAACGTTGCTCTGCATCCAAGTTGTTCCATGAGTATAAGGGAAGACAGTCAAGATTCAGAAGCCCTGGTATCTGTGGAAACCACCTGCACTGTGACAAACATAAAGTGAGTATTTTGGGTGTATGGGCTGAGCGGTGAACAAACTGGTTTCTTCAAATATATCATAAAGGGTTAATTTGTGTAAGAGTTAGGATATTCACAGAACAACAACGCTATTTTTGTTAGTGGATAATGATGTAAGAGTAAAGAGTGTTTGAAATTAACCAAATGCTCAACAGAAGGAGCAGGTCCTCGTCTACATGGTTTACTCACCACCATTTCTTTTCTCAGAATATGTCTAAAGTGGCTTGTAAGTGGTTCAGAAAATAATTGGATGAATGTGATGTTTGAGTGTAAACCGGTGTTAAAATAAACCAGTTTAATTCCACCCTTTAACCTCATAATTATAATACATTCCCAAATTGCACACTAATTTATCTGTATTTCTACTAATTATCATGTTGATAATATTGGTCATGTACATATTACTCGGCTGATTGATCAATCAGTTGATATCCTCTAAACCTAAACCATCAGAATAGACAAACATATTTAGGGTTTCATTCAAAAGTTAAACAAATATCAACAAATTCTGGAAAGAATTAATCTTTCAGGCCGTGGACCTGTGTATCTGTGTACCTGTTCATCAGAGTTTCTGTGTACCTGTGGATTTGTGTACCTGTGTATCCGTATCCCTGTGTATCTGTGTACCAGTCTATCTGTGTCCCTGTGTATCTCTGTGTCTGTGTATCTGTGATGAACTTTTATGATTGGGCAATCTTTTACATTGTAAAAATGATTCCTCCTAAAAAGAACACAAGCCAAGAGGGGGTTTAATTTGTTTAACTTAATAAAAGTCCAGCCACTGGAATGTTCAACTACAAAAATACGAAAAGGCAAGTAAGTGGGTGAGCAAAACAAATGAACATAAATGGAAAGGCAAACAAATATGGCAAAAAGTTGTAGAGAGGGCGCTGATGCACCCATTTAGTCCTGAACATAGCTGTATTCCAGACAAAAACATAGACAGTCAAGACAGTGGGAGTCAGACAGGCTGTCTGAAGATAGGACAGGGTCACACATGCGAGCACACACACACACAACAGTCACTATGATTTGCCGAATGCCTCTGTGCTCCATGACAAAGCAGCATCTTTTTGGGTTCCCTCTAACAGTACTTTGACAGATCTGGTCCTAATGTTCCATTTGCTGGATGGTCTGAAGAAGTAGGATGTATGCTATCAATAAATAAAGATAAAGGATTAATGTGTATTTTACAACTGGTATTCAGTAATCCAGGGGTCTTGGATACAAAAGAATAATGACTAATGACATAATGTAATTTTATATTTGGATAAATATATAAATTAAATTGATCTGGACCTTGACTGTGACCTTGACTCCAGCTCTAACGAAGTGACTCAGGTGAAAATATTAATCAGATGTACATTTGGCCTTGTATGAATGCTTAAGCTTTAACTTCTTCAGCAGAAATGTTATAATCCTGTACAAAACAAGAAAGAACGTGTAGATAGAAAATGAGAAACAACAATAGAGGCAGAAATTTGAATCCGATCTCCCAAAGTGCACCCTCACTTTCCTGTAACCTTCCCTGCATCTTAACAACATCTCCATTATTCATAGCTGTTGCCCCTATCTCTATCTGAGCAGGAGAAGTCAGATAATGTCAGCTTTTCCAGGCGTGGTATGTGGACTTTTTGCATTCTGTTGGGGTGTCAGCAGTGGGCACTAGAAGAAGGGATTCCTGTTATTCAGCTCCTTGAGGAGACTCTTCCTCAGTTCCTGGTAAACACAACTTGTTTTCTTGCCGACAAAGTCATGAACTTTGTCATGAAGCTTTTTTTGAAAGACCTAAATGTCCATCAGCAAATAAAACCATTTGCTGAGCAAATAGTTTTATGGAGCACAGAGGCATTTCAGCAAAATCCGCTTAGACATTCAGAGTAGTTACCATGGAAATACTGTCATCTTCTACAACAGTGGTCCCCAATCTTTTTTGTGTCACGGACTGTTTTAATGTCAGGCAATACTTTCACACACTGGCCTTTAAGTTGTGGCAGATGAATACAACAAAATAAAATGATATGATCTGTATAAAATTGGTATTTTCTAAATATAATAACTATGAATCCACTTTGCATGGAACTTTACTAGCAGTGTCCTCGTAACAACAACCTCATCGCAACAACAACATGAACACAGTAATTGAATTGAATTGAATATACCTTTATTAGTCCCCAGAGGGGAAATTTCAAAACAGCAGCTTAATACAAAGAGTAGAAAAAAGAACAGCATAACAGATACGCAACAAACTGAAATCCTGCACAACATGGACAACAAAGACAAGGAGAGTATACATGATTGAAGTCTTGGTTATTCAGTTTAATGATAATGTGTTATGTGTTACCAGTTAAAACAGCCGTTTTAAGAAATTAGTGAACGTGACAGAGGCAGTGTATTGACATGTGTCAAGAGTAAGTCATGCTGCAGAGAGAATCTAATTTTCTAAAATAAAACATCATTCAGATTCCAATAATAAATCAAACAGAAATATATAAGTTATGTATTCTTTCTTTGCAGCCTGGTACCAATTAACCAGCGGACTGGTACCGGCCCATGGCCTGGGGGTTGAGCACCACTGTTCTACAACATAAATTCATCAATAAAACCCATGGAGTTGAATCTATCATAATGGATGGACACACTGGGTTTATGTTCAAATAATGCTAGATTTTCCTCAAAAAGTCACATTTCCTTAGTTGTCTCTTTTTTAAAATGACAACCCTCAACTTTAATATGAGTATTCATGAACATCTACATGATTGATTCATTAAATACAGGACAACACCTGATTTATACTTAAAATGCAAAACAAAGAACATAATGTTATATGAAACCGTGATACATCAGTTGAAAAATGTTAAGAATATAGAAAAAAAATCTTTATTGTGGAAAAAATTGTAGGTCTTTATGGGTTAATTTATTCTGTTCAAAATCTAATAGAAAAGATTGTTATGATTTAAATGTTGCTTACATTCTGTGTTAGCACCACCATGTACAGGGCTTAAACACGATTTTGTTATGGGTGGTCATAGCAGAACCACAGTCATTCTGCATCACAGTGCCAAGGTCACAAGCCTTATTGATCTTCCACTGATGAAGATGTTGGATTCAGACACTGTGAGTAACAGTGCAGGGCATGTTTCCTATACCATATGATTAATGGCCCTTCTCAGATAAGTGAGCGCCGGTGCCAGAGTGGCCACAGCAGCCCGAGACACAATGGAGCAAGATCTTAGAGCTAATGCAAAATATTATGTGTTTTTAATTACGGCCGTCTATTGTGAGTTACTTGGCCATTGGGATGCACCAGCAACACCCTCAATGTTGAGGCAAGTGAAGTAGGCATACATAGTCTTTTACTGGTGTGCAGAGGATGAATCACGGCTGCACTTTCTCTTTTTTTCCCCACTTAATCCCCTCCTTACTAAACTGATGAACTGTATATATATATATATATATATATACAGTATATATACAGGCAGGACAAAAAGTTTGAATTCCTTTTAACATGCCAGGTGTTATACCCAACTGTTCCTTTTACATCCATTCATGTTTCCTCTACTTTCTGTCTCGTGTAGGCTACTTATGAAATCAGCAGGGACCCCAACTCAAGGACTGGACACATTCCAGCAAGCTCTATTATATCTGGACAAGATGTCTATGAGTCTTCTCCACTGGATGACTTGGTCTCAAACATCAGAAGACAACAACACGGGATTGAGTGTAGCATCCCAACCACACCCCAACCTTTTTTAGTTTCACAGCCGCCTCCCTTGATGCCATCTTTCTTATTAAAGAGGAAGTATGAAGCACAACACAATGCTATTGTATCAACTAGTTGCCCTCCAAAATGGGAGACACCTCATTCTACTCAAGAATGGAACAAGGACATAGGAGTCAGGGAGCGCAAAACAACTAGAGCAGAACATTCAGGTCCACCTGCTGAACATCACAAGACCTTTCCTTTGCATGACAAAGGAAAAGTGTCAGCTGTGGATGTAGACACAAACACCCCCAGGCAAACTTCACGAAGCAAGATGTACCATGACCCAGGAACCAACGCTTTCCAACATAAACCATCTCCTGTGATCTTCAGGTCAACCAAAAACAAGTGGGCTGCACTCGGGCCAGAACCTTCCCAACTGAAGGCCAGTAGCGGTGAGCCCGAGATTCTTTCCAAGGCCGCTAGCCTGACCTCAAGCCTGACATCTGACCCAAGAATAAAGCATTCTGGGAAGCTGAGTGAAGACGAAAAGATCCACATCCTTGAGAAAGCCATCCATTCGGAGGCACTGGTGCTTACCTTGGTGTACAGTGATGGAAGCACTCAGCTGGATCCAAAACAGGTGAGGACTGCTGGGTCAAATGGACCAGGGACATTTCACACCAACGATGCAGAAGAGACCTGCAAATAAATCAGACATGGAGCAGTTCACAGTTTAAACCAGGGGTGGCAAACATGTGGCCCTCCACAGGGTCCATTTCAGCATCTGGGATGAAGTTGTGAAATGTAAAACTACACAAAAACAAGATAGGATGACATACACAAGTTATTTTGACATTTCCATTCAGAGGTTTTCTATGTATCAATGTTACAACATGACTCGTCATCAGCATCGGTGGTTCTGTCTGTCCCTCATGGATGCAGACTAGTGTGAAATAGACTCCGGTGGCTCTTAGCCTCATTGACCGGTGGCCCATGTTAATTTTTTCCTCTCTCGACTCCTGATAAAGAAGCTCACTCCAGCAGTGTGTGGCCTCCTCCTGCTAATGAAGAATGACCTGGAGAGAAGCACACCAGAGCAGTCGCTGGGGCCAAACGATAGCCTGGTCTATTGCAAACTAGAAAACACACCTACATGGGCCCAGCAGCGCACACACATCCAACAGGAGCTCTTCACTAGGTCTGCATCTGAGACTCCAGAATGTCAGTGTCAAAACCATTTGTATTATTGCATTATAAGTGATTCAAATATGGCTACTGTCTGTTCCACAGAGACATGCTTCTGCAGGTGATGTCAACGTCTCAACTAGTTGTGTGTTATAAAGCCAAGGAACTAATTCGTGTTGTTCTACCTCTGTACCGAACGGACTTCACCTGGAAACAAGGCATGAAACACATGTGAAACATGACTCACATTCATAATTCAGGACATTTCATTTCAGTGTTCCTTCTATAATTTCACATACAACAAGGGATTCACTCACTTACTTACACTTTGATTTGGAGTCAGTATGATAGTAGAGGGATTTATCATTTCAGCTTTGATTCATTTTATCACAGTGTTCTAAATATTTAACCTAGTGATTTTTCTCCATGTATTATTATATTTTCATCTGTATTTTGTGTAAATATATATTTTACTGTATTACTTCACTGATCATATAGATGTTCATAAAAGCTCAGTTTAAATTTGAGGGTTATTACTGTATATCTGAAAAACAGAAAACTGAAGAAAAAGTGACCTTTTCAACAAAGATATAAATAACTGAATGTAAAAAAATCCCAAATGTGTCCATCCACTGTCATTGATTCAACTCCATGGGTTTTACTGGTGAATCAATGTTGTAGAAGATGGTGGTATTTCCATTTTCAATGTCCAAATCAGTCATATCTGATTACCATGAAAAGACAAACAACTGTATTTTACACTAATTATTGGCATGTATTGACAGGGATAATGGATCAACAGTTATTAAGCAGTTTAAATCAGTAGATGGTTTTGATCATTGGTGGATGTTTATGGGTTAAGCAGCTACATGATCCTTAACTCTAAAGGATGCACCTGGTGGAGAGCAGATTGGCCCGTTTCAGTAGAAAAAGGGTCTGATGTGCCTAGACTGAACCCACTCCAAAGGGATGAGGGGATCAGACTGATTAAAGAGGTGGACGAAATCATTACCCATCATTCCTAGTGACTACAGTACAAGCCTCCACAGGCTAATCCTCGAGGTGACAGAGAGTCAGGTATGGGCCAAACAGCATAAACTAAACTTTCTGACCATTAAAACTTAAAAAATGTAACATCACACTTTCATGTCAGTAAAACATTCGAAGAGTTGTCATGTCCTCAGATTTACAGTATTTATGTCCATTTTCAGTTGTAACACCCTTCCATTGTTGCTTTGTTTGTTACTGAGTGAGTGCCACCACGTTTGGTGCTTGGTGTTTTTGGAGCTCAGTAAAGAGCTTTTGACTTGTGCGTCTGCTTGTGGCTCCTCCTTCTTTAGTCATCCACATCACAGTGGAATGGAAGAGTGTAGACCAGTCTTGACCATAATCAATCACAGTGGAATGGAAGAGTGTAGACCAGTCTTGACCATAATCAAGAGGAGATAGAATGGAGTCGAATAGGATAGAATAAAAAAGAAATTTGTAACCATGACAACAACAATGAAAATCAGTTTAGCAGCTCTATTCCTTTAGCATAAAGACCCAAACATCCACTTATAACCCATAAAGACCCAAACTTACACCTATAACCCATAAAGACCCAAACATCCACCTTTAAAGCCTTTGAACCCTTTAAAATGACTGTAAACATTGTACATCTGGGGTTGGGGAGTTGGGGTTACATTTAACCTTTTGTGGGTAGAAACTGTACTTCATCTCTTTGTTTTCATTCTGACCTGAATCTCCGTCCGGAGGGTGAAGAGGGCATCTCCCGAGTGTGAGGGGTCTCTGATTATTCTGCTGGCTTTCTGCTGGAGTCTGCCACTGTAGATGTCACTCGGGGGGTTATTCTTTCCCGATCACCTGCTCTGTTTACCACCTGCTGTAGGTCCGTCCTGTCCTCCGCAGTACAGCAGCTGAATCACACTGTACACCGGTCAGGAGACTCGATGGTAGAGCGGTAGAAGTTTATTAACAGGAGTTGGGGTAGGTGAGCCTGATTACCTACTGAGGACTGTCCCATCATGGCTCTGTTTAGATGTTGTACCTCCTGTCTTTAACGTCACAAACAACTCAACTTGTATCCAAAGTACAACTCAGGCAAACATACAGTAATAACACGGTAACAAGAGAAAGAAAACAAAACAACAGAAGAAAACAAAAAAAAACATGCAACCATGTGGAATTTCAGTAGCATTCTGCTGACTATGGTGACTGGGGTCATGTTAAAGTTTTGTCTCCTCTTAGGAATCATATTGAAATCACCGGACTTGTACATTAGATAACCCATTCATCCATCCTTTTTCCACCACTTATCCAGGGCTGGATCGCGGGGGCAGCAGCCTAAGCAGGAATGCCCAGACCTCCCTTTCCCCAGACACTTTCTCCAGTTTTTCCAGAGGGACCCCAAGGCGTTCCCAAGCCAGTCAAGAGACATAGTCCCTCCAGTGTGTCCTGGGTCTGCCCTGAGGCCTCCTCCCAGAGGGACATGCCCGGAACACCTCCCTAGGGAGGCGTCCAGGGGGCATCCGAAACAGATGCCGGAGCCACCTCATTTGACTCCTTTAGATGTGGAGGAGTAGCGGCACTACTCCAAGCTCCTCCCTGGTGACTGAGCTCCTCGCCCTATCTTTAAGGGTTGCGTCTGGACACCCTGCTGAGGAAACTAATTTCAGCCACTTGTATCCGGGATCTGGTCCTTTCGGTCATGACCCAAAGTTCATGACCATAGGTCACGGTAGAAACGTAGATCGACCGGTAAATTGAGAGCCTCGCCTTTCGGCTCAGCTCCCTCTTCACCACCAGACCGATACAGTGACTGCATCTCTGCAGACGCTGGACCAATCCGCCTGTCGATCTCATGCGCCGTTTTCCCCCCACTGCACATGGCATCAGGACACCCTAGGCCGGAGGTCGATCATCGACTTTGTAGTCATGTCAGCTGATCTCCGGCCGCGTGTCTTGGACACTCGGGTTAAGAGAGGGGTTGAACCGTCCACCGATCACTACCTGGTAGTGAGTTGGATGCACTGACCGGCTAAGAAGCCGGAGAAACGCAGTAGTTCCAAACGTGCAGTGAGGGTCTGTTGGGAACGTCTGGCTGATTCCCTGTCCATGCAGTCTTTAACTCCCACATCCGGGAGAGCTTCTCACAGATCCTGGGGGGGCTGGAGACATTGAGTGAAAATGGACCATGTTCTCCACCTCCATTGTTGAAGTTGCTGCTCGGAGCTGTGGCCACAGGGCCTCTGGTGCGTGTCTTGGTGACAATCCCAGAACCCGGTGGTGGACACCAGAAGTAAGGGTTTCCGTCAGGCTGAAGAAGGAGTCCTATTGGGTATTATTTGCCCGTAGGACTCCCAAGGCCGTTGATGGGTACCGGCAGTTCAGGCGCACTGCGCCTGAACGGCAGTGACAGAGGCAAAAACTCGGGCCTGGTAGGAGTTCGGAGAGGGCATGGAAAAGGACTACGGGTTGGTACTGAAGAAATTCTGGCAAGTTTTCCGGTGCCTCAGGAGGGGGAAGTAGTGCTCCACCAACACCATTTATCCATGTATGGAGGTGGGGACCTGCTGACCTCAACTGGGGATGTCGTTGGGCAGTGGAAGGAATACTTCGAGGATCTCCTCAATCCAGCCATCACGTCTTCCACTCAGGATGCAGAGGCTGGTTGCTCGGAGGTGGACTTATCCATTACCCAAGCTGAAGTCACCAAGATGGTTGGAAAGCTCCTCGGTGGTAAGGCACCAAGTGTGGATGAGATCCGCCCTGCTTACCTAAGTCTCTGGATGTGCAGGGACTGTCATGGCGAATACATCTCTGTAACATCGCGTGGCGATCAGGGACAGTGCCTCTGAACTGGCAGATCGGGGTGGTGGTCCCTCTTTTTAAGAACCGGGATCGGAGGGTGTGCTCCAAGTATAGAGGGATCACACTGCTCAGCCTCCCCGGTAAAGACTATTCCAGAGTATTGGAGAAGAGGATCCGGCCGTTAGTCAAACCTCGGATACAGGAGGAACAATGCGGGTTTCGTCCTGGTCATGGAACACTGGACCAGCTCTATACTCTCGATGGTGAATGGAAGATCGCCCAACCAGTCAACATGTATTTTGTGGATCTGGAGAAGGCGTTCAACCGTGCCCTGCGGGGCATCCTGTAGTGGGTGCTCCGGGAGTATGGGGTCCGGGGCCCTTTACTAAGGACTGTCTGGTGTCACAGCTGGTCAGTAAGGTTATGTTTTGTGTTGTCTTTCTTTGTCTATGGCTCTCTCTTGTCACGTGTCCGCTGTGCATCCTCCACCTGTCATGATTGTTCTCATCAGTCCTGATGTTCAACATTCGTGTCTTGTTGTCTCCCCACCCCTTTTGTGTATTTAAACCCCTGGCCTCTT
>JAPTHA010202983.1:0-10762 GCA_029814585.1 Gymnapogon annona | reverse complement strand
ATCAGTTTTAACAGTGAAAGTATGCGTCAGACTTCATCTTCGTATCCAATTTCAAACCCTAAAACTGTTTTCAGTACTAAGAGTCTGACGTTGCGTGCTGGTGCTGCCTTTGGCCGTTTTTGATGTTGGTTTCTCCTCGATGCTTCATAATGCGCGGTGCATGCACCGCTGCATGCACCGCTGCATGCGTGGACTGCTACATGCGGTCCAACTCTGCAGTGACTGGTGTTGCCAGATTGGGTGTTTTTTCTGCTACATATTAAAGCGTTAGGTTTTCTGCCGGAAGGCTCTATAGAAATCTGGCATTCTGCTGAACAAAGTTAAACTGTGAGAGCACCGTTCACAAACGGCAGAATGAACGCGTTCACATAACGTTTGTCACACAGAAATAGGCTGCAGTATGTTCAGTTCATGTTGGCCCCAAATATGAACATGTTCATGAGCGAGCGTTCAGCCGCAACAGATATAACGAGGAGAATCCAATTATTTTCCAAAATAAAACACTGTGTAGAATCAGATAGTAAATCAAACGGAAATAATGTAAGTTATTTATTCTTTCTGTGCAGCCCAGTACCAATTGACCCACGGACCGGTACCAGCCACGGCCCGGGGGTTGGGGTCCGCTGCTGTAGGCCACATTGGACCTTACCCAGATAGCAAAATCATTTTGGCTTACATTTGGCCCAAATCAGGCTTGCCATTTTGGCAAGGTTCCGTGTGGATGAATGGGCCCTATATGGCCAATATTTCGCAAGCCAAAATCAAACCGAAGAGAGCCAAAAGTCATCCAAAACTAATTTTGGACTTCCAATACATAGCCATAATTGTCCCAGAAGCGCCCCCAAACCCCAAACGATGAACCAAACCTGACCTTATGTCAGGCCCAAATGTCATTACAGCTGGGTTCTGGTTGGGTCATGTCAGGGTCCCATATGGCTGGTGTATTTTCATCCCATGGTCCTGTCCCCAGCCCAGTTAAACCGCCTTTTGATTGCTTGTACAATGTTGTAATCAGTGGCTGCAGAGCAGGTCTGATTTCTTCTGACGGTTTCTAACAGTGATAGCATATACACAAAGGCAAAACAAATAGACTTACTAAATCTTACTGTAACCCCGGGGTGCTGAATTAAAAGCTTTAATACTGTTAGAAAACTTACCAACTACCACTGCTTTTAGATGGAGCCTTTCAAAGGCCACCTACCTCTTTTGGCTTGTTTGAGGACACCCCAAACTATGTCCTTCACAGTGATACCTCCATCAAGTCCCAGAGAGGTGACCTGAAAATAGCACAAGGCAATTATCTGCATTGATTTTCAAAATACGAGGTACCTGTGTGTCTGCCTCTGTCTCCATCCGTCTGCCTGTGAATCTGTCTGTCTGTGTCTGTCTATCTGTCTTTGTCTGTCTGTCTGTCTGTCTGTGTGTCTGTCTGTGTGTGTGTGTGTGTGTGTGTCTGTCTGTCTGTGTATCTGTGTATATTTCTGTCTCTGTCTGTGTATGTGTGTCCATCTGTGTCTGTCTGTGTCTGTGTGTGTCTGTCTCTGGCTGTCTATCTCTTTGTCTGTCTCTGTGCATATTTCTATGTGTCTGTCTGTCTGTGTCTGTGTGTCTGCTTGTGTATATTTCTATGTGTCTCTCTGTGTCTATCTGTCTGTGTGGCTGTTTCTGTCTGTCTGTTAATTGTTACATCCACACATCTGACTGCAGACAGTTGGATTTTTAATTTTTTGTGTTGCTGCTCCTTTCTATTATATTCTCTATGCTAGCAATGCTGATGCTGCCTGTTAAATTCTCCATATTATAACATTGCTAAAGTAGTTAAATCGCACAGGCTTAATCTGCATGTTTTACAAGTTTGCGAGCTACCACACAGTCTACAGTTAGAGTTACAGGATGATAATAGTAACCTTAATGAAAATGTCAACCTTATTGGGTTTTTTAATGAAGCCATGACAGAAAATCAAATTTTACAGTTAACCTTGACTAAACATTCATTTAGAATATTTGAATATGTACGTACCTCTGCGTTGATCATTCTTTGAAAATGAACTTGAGTTCTCTTCTGGAAATTCCCACCTTTTACATTGTTTTAGCTTTACAGAAATATGCCAAAACACTTCCATATATGGAATCAGAATTCCCTGCTCTTTTACTCAGTGTTCTGGCTTGCCATAAAAATGTCATCCCTAACCTTGGTCCTGCTTTTTTCTCAGTGTTTTGGATAATGTGACATACATATAAGCCATAACTCAGCCATAACCTCCTTATCTTATTATGAATAACCTTAATCATTCCATAGTTAAGACTGAAGGGTTTTGTAATGCAAAAGGCAGCCAAAAATGCCCAATATATGCCATTATACTGCCAAAATATTTGCTATACAAATCAAGTATAGCACTACTATTATTACAGTAGTAATACTGTACTATTACTACTGTACTATGTAGTAGTAGAGTAATAGTCTCTATGTAATACTATTAGTACTACATAGAGTACATGTAGTACTGTACTATGTAGTAGTAGAGTAATAGTCTCATACTGTACTATGAGACTATTATTACATCTACTACTACTACTTCTACGACTACGACTACTATGACTACTACAACTACTACAACTACTACTACTACTAATAAAAATCCTAATAACAATAATAAATAATAAGAGGAAGGGTTGAGTTTCTGTTGCGATCGCTCTGGGAGTTTGGTTGGACAAACTCTTCGTGTGAAGCGCTATGAGATAACTGTTGTTGTCATTTGGCGCTATATAAATAAACTTTGATTTGATGACAATACAGGAAGGTAATCCAGAGTTATATTTATCTAAACTTGTCCAAATGATTGAATGCATACGAAGAAATGACAAAATAGGGATAAGCTATGAGTTACAAATAGCCAGTTTCTGCTATTTCCGCCCTGAACAGTATATAACAGTTCTGTCTACTCCTTGTCTGCTGTGTGATGTCTGTGTGTATAGTCCGAAGTGTCTTTATTGTTTCTGTGTTACCTGGCAGTGTCTGTGAAACTGAATTTCCCCTTGGGACAATAAATGTCTATCTATCTATCTAGTTCCCCATTAAATACATCCATTATGATTTTCTTATTTTCGCTATACTGAATACAAAGCCACTTCTCAGTAATACAAAATCCTAAGTATCATTATACATTTTATTATTTATTATTGATTGATTGAACTCAGTGTTCACAACCTTTAGTACAAATAACATTCCTTGTTATTCAGTGAGTATTCCAGTGTAGCAGCAGAGGCCATGCTTGATGCTGATATATGTTTTTCTAATAAAACTGAACCAAGTCACTGCTGTTTGTTTACACACTATACTGCTGACTTAACCTTGAGCAAAATGTTCAAACAGCTGACACTCGGCCTCAAAGTCACAGCCTTGTAGCAGGTCTCTGTAGTGCTCTTTCACATCTTGGTACCGCAGCATAGAGTCCTGTTGGTCAGTCATGCCAGGGAAAGTGACGGAGTGTTCATTGAGCAGCGGCTGCAGTCTCAGGTCACCTGCCCCACAGTCGTACAGCACTAGGAGGAAGTTCGCAGCGTATGGTAACATGCGACTGGTGCGGAATGAACGTTGGGTCTGTGTGGCGTAGTTTGTAGATGTCAGGGCATCAGTGTCCTTGAAGAAGCCCAGGAGGGTCAGCAGTGGCAGGAGGGTGTCTGCGTGTCCGACCTGGACTGTCACTGCTTCACTCACCCGCTGGTCAGACCTGAAAAGCAGAAGCAAGTTGTGGAGATTAAGGTGAGTTTATGGAGTTTTATCCCAATTTAAGACCCAATTATACACCAGTTACCAAACGCATTTGACTGATTTAAAAGTTTTAATAAATGTGGATTCTCGAATCTTATCAATCCATGTAAACAATTTGTGTAAAATATACTTTGTCATATTTTTGTGGTCTTCAGATATGACTCATCTGGACGTTCAGAGGCTAGTTACCATAGAAACACTGTCATCTTCCACAACATTGATTCACAAACGAAATACATGGAGTTAGATCAATGACAGTGGATAGCGATGCCTGTTTAAGCCACTTTTTCTTTATTTTTCTCTGTTTTTATTTTTCTCAGCTTTTATGAACATATGCATGATCAATGAATTACATACAGTCAAATACCTGATTTTCATTGATTTTTATCAGAGTTAAATATAGAGAACCGCCACAGAAGTAGCACTTAGTCTTAATGGGTTAAATTAACTCTGAACAGTGAAATAGAACAACATTAAAACAAAGGTAAATACATAATACTTGGCAAACTCTAAATAACATCTGGGTTAGTAGGTGAAGGATAATCCCATTGTTATTGTTGCTTCACTTGTGGTCATTAGTCAAATTATATAGGACAACAAACAGAAATAACCCCAAAACCTCAAAAACACTTTACCTTTTACAATGTTTATCGTACTGTTTACATTTATGTAATGGTTACACTGTTTATAGTACTGTTTCCATTGATGTGTAATATTTATACTGTTTATAGTACTGTTTCCATTGATGTGTAATATTTACACTGTTTATAGTACTGTTTACATTATGTCATGGTTACACTGTTTATAGTACTGTTTACATTGATGTACAATATTGCACTGCTCATCTTATTTATTTCCTCATTTATATTGACTGTATGTGTTGTATTATTCACCTTTGCACTGCAGCCACTCATGGCTTTGGTGACTTCAGCAATTTTGCACTATTGTATATTCCATATTTATTTTGTGTTATCAGTTTCCAATCAATGACATTTCATTGCCAGATTCACTGTGTGTGCGTCTATGTAATTACAAATAAAGGAAGTCTAAGTCTAAAACTTAAAAAATCTGTTGTGCAGGTCATTTGAGGTGCACTCACTTGCTCTCAGCGGCTGATCGGTCAAGTCGACTGAACACGTCATGGAAGAGGATGCAGCTGGACTTGCTGTTGATATCATAACCATAGCCTCTTTTCCAGTATTCCTTCAGATCATGCACATACTCCATAGCCTATCAGTGACAAAACAAATCCACAATTAAACCCAAAAACAGAGTCTGTGCTACAATAGGCACATTTTATGTCAGGAACTTTACATTTCTGCATTTTAGAATAGAGTAGCGTGAAAATATAACACACTGAAGAACAATGCAGTTAAGTAAAACCGTGGAAAAATAAGACGATATAAGCAAAGAAACCTAAAATAAAGTCTATTAGTGACTGTGAATAGTACTGCCCGTCCTTATAATCGCGACCTAGATTATCTGGACTTGTTTGTTTTGCCTGTTTGTGTTTGATGTGTAGACTTTGGAACTTGGTACAATTTATTTATTTATTTTTCATTCCTGTGCCTCCCATTCCACGTATTTTCTGTAAAGTCCCCAGGGACATGCTTTTGCACACGATGAGTATCTGTAAATCAACATTTAGGAATGAGTAACATGAAGATGCAGGGAATGTTTAGAACACTGAACGTACTGCTCTGTGTGTAATCCTTGAATAATATAAGTATCATAAATCAGTCATTGTCAAAGTCCCAACGACATATCAATACTAGACAAAACGATGCAAACAGAAGGGTATAATGTGGTTTAAATATGTTAATTATCTTTAGTCTGGGTGCTTTATGTTTCTTGGGGATAAAGGGATAGTAAGAATGCCCTTTGACCTCACAACTAACCTACTGAGAAAGGTTAAGTCCTACATTTCTTCCACACTGATATATATCAGTTTCTGTTAAACATCTGTGTAATTGGCTTCATTGCATAATAAAAACATCTGTGCATTTTTGATGAGACTCTCTCTAAATGTATGTGTGGATAACCAGTGTTAACCGGTGCTCATACCTCCGCATCGTGTTCGTCAAAGAGACGACACCAGGGGGAGTTCACGGTCTTGATGGCAAACTCATAAGCACACAAGTAAAACGCTGCTTCAGCCAGATCTGCAGGAGCAACAGGTACCATAAGTGTTAATGATTTGCTCGGTTAGCCAAAACATCCAAACAGTCGAAAAAGAAACTCAAATGATCTGGGCCTTGTCTATAAAGCCACTCGGGTGATCTTGGAAACTTTTTTCAGTGTTTTGTCCATAAGCATATGCTATGTAATACTGATGACTTTTTGTTTTTTTGCTTTAAAAATTTGTGTCTGAAGCATCAATTTTTAATTCGTCACATAGTACAGTGTACAGTTGTACATATATCTGATTATTCTGCTTAAACCCCTGGTTTGTTTGTTCAGGCTATACGGTACATACCTGAATCAATATTTTAAACCAGACTTCATCTTGTTTGCATCAAGTAACACACCTTATTTCACACAGTTATTATTGTTTCTCTCTGTAGCCCTTTGAGATTACGTTGAATGCAAAAGTGCGTTATAAATTCATTGTATTATTATTATTTTATTTTTTATTATTATGTACAAGAAACTGGCTGACAATACAATTACCAATGTTAACTAAATGCTGGTAGAGCATTCTGTAGCTTAAATAAATGAAAAGTGTTTTTTTTTTTTGTCCCTTCCAGAAATGACCATATGTGATGTCACTTTGTGGGACTCCAAGACGGTCTGCAATTTTATCCAGGACCCCCCTCATCTCTGGTCCGTTCTTGAAGTTGTCGACCTCAACCACGGATAGTGGGTTTTTGTCAACATCCTGCTGAAACCTGGGGCACTGGTCAAAAAACTTCATCAGAGAGTCATTCACTGCATGATCGAACTCCTGATCTGGACACAAAAATTACAAACAGGTTATTACACATGCATCTGAGAGAGGAATCACTGTAGTGTAGATAATTATCTTTATACATTTGTGTATAATACATTTTAAGTAAATAAGAAAAGAGAAATAGAATTGTTCTCTCCATGTGCTTGACAATATCATTCACTTGGCAACCTATACATAAATGAATGAATTATGTGAATATAGTTTACAGAATTCTTTTGTATGTATCAATAATTCTAGACAAAGTACTTAATAACAATACAACCTAAAATATAATTACTAATTCCCATACTTTCCTATACTTTATCATCGTTGTGGTGGAGCTCCTATAACTTCATCGTGCTCTAAATATGATGACAATAAAGAATTCTGATAATCCATTTTTGGACATAATTTCCTGACAAAATATAAAAAAACCAACCAAAAATTGTCACGCACAAGGTAGATAATGCAATAATGTTTTCAGACAGGTGTGTGCGGCAGAGGGCAGGGGGTAGGGATGGAGCTGAAACACGTGACTGACAGTTGCACCAATCACTGTTCAGATTTCCTCCGACTCTACTGCTCCTTTGTCATGGCTCGACATGGTTTGAAATGTATTGTGTATATTTATTCAATAAATACATTATGGATTTTCAAAACAAGGTACATTGGTTTGTTAATCGTATTTTGTAATTACAAATTGCCCTGACGGATAGGGCATTGAATGATTTGTGAGGTTTTGGCAGTTACATGAATAACAGCACAAATGGAACATAAGTATACATTCATATAAGTTAAGATAAAATAAGAAAAGAACTCTGCTATTTATGTCAATAAGTCCACAAAACAGAAGAAAAATTACTGCAAAACTTACAAAACGTGCACCTCTAATTGCGCAACACTAGGGGATACAGCAAAGTTGAAGAAAACACTCAAAAAAGGGAAGTAAACTCTGAAACTCACGGCCACTCACATGATCTGGTATCAAAGGGTTTCCATCAGGCTGCACTGACTTATAGAGCATTGATTCATTAAGTTTTGGCAGGGAATAAGATGCATAATGGAGCCAGACATCCTAAGAAATATACAGATTTCCATTAATAGCATTATGATATATCAACGCGTTTCTATCAGACCAGGACGACACAGAGGAAAATAAAGATGAATAATTACAGGACGTTTTACAAGATATGGAAACCATTTTTAAACTACATGGAAAATTTGCCAGCACACCATATTGGTTAAGCTCCATATGCCCAACCAGGGCTTGTAGGATTTAGAAGGTGTGAGGTCAAACATGTGTCTGTCTGTGACTCATGCGATTCACTTATATATGCATTTTATGTGTGTTTGTTTTGTCTGTTGTCTCTGATCCTGTTGTTTCTTATGAAAAATCAAATAATATAAACAAAGAAGCACCTGTGTTGTACATAGCTACAAATACTGCAGTTGCACGGAAACTATCCTTTATACTTTGTGCTTTTTATTTTATGAAGTTCTATTTAGACGGTGATCAGTCCAAGTAGACCACAGGGCACAACATGCCGGGCACAGTGCTGATAGCTGTTCTTTAATAGGTCACATTTAAACTTAGACTTCAGTAAATGATGACAAAAACATGACAAAACCATTGTACGCCATTGGACTTGACTGACCAACAAACGTGTCGGTTGTGTACCTTGAATGCTCCACTGCTCCGTCAGTCCAGACTTAAAGGCCAGGGTGCTGTTGATACACCTGTGCTTGGAGCTGGTGATGAAGTGGATGTGTCCACCTCTGAGGTTCTGCTCTGAGATCAGTGAGGGGAACAGCTTTGACAGCCTCATGGCCAAATGCCGGTGATCATCCACCCCTTTCTGCGCCAGTCTCCCATCCATGTCCTCCGTGTACCACATCTTCCACTGGGTCTGGATCTCACGCAGCCAGCTCTCTTCACCGGACGCATTCCTCTGGACGAGCTCATAGAGCCGATGCATCTCTTGAATGTTTTTCACCGTTGGGTATCTCGTGCCGTGTCTTATTATTGCAGTCATGTGAATTTCTCGACAATGTGCACTTGGGAGCTGTAGAATAGACCTGTTTGCAGCGAGTATGTCTTCCATGAGATACGGATTAACGTCCTCGTACCTCCCTTTTGTGCTGAAGTATTTGGCAATTGCTGGTATATTTGAAATATCACAAAACACATCATTTGATCCAAAACACGAGAAAATGAAAAGATAAAATAAAGGGAATTTTAAAGTAAAAGGCAACATGTTGCATCCAGATAGGAGTGCGGAAAAAAATGCTGCCCACCAACTTTTCTAATCGCAAGATATGGGATGTTAGGTCATCTAAAATGGGAAGGAGCAGAGTCCAGTTCACTGTTGACCATGGACAGAATACCACCCAAATCTAAAATAAATACGCTACTGCTTAGCTGTTTTAAAAAAATATGGGAAAATTAACCACTACAGAAAATAAGTCAACAATACAATCACATTATTCGTCATTATGGATCATTTTTAGGTCTATTATTTCTATGGTATGTACACAAATCATGATGAGCATATATTGGACTTTGATTTAACCTGTCAACACAGAGATGAAAAATGAAAAAAATGGCGTGCTTTTGTCCGAAAGCATAATTTGTAGAGACCAGCACAGTGAGTCAACTCCTATATGTGTCATGCTCAGTCTTCGCCAATAGATGGCCGCAGATGAGTAATGTGGAGTCAGCGCTCGCAGTTCCAACGATACATTTTATACGTAATTGTCACTGTTGGTTGCGTTCAGGTGCACCCAATGGACTCGAAATCCTCACTATTTATTTGTTTTGGTCAGGAATTGGATAAATTGTTGTCAAATTCGGGAACGCGTGACATGGATACTGTGCCTATTTGCAGTCCTGTTTTTATACAGTGCGATTTTAACTGCCTTTTGAAATATCTAGGCTAGCAGTTAAACATATCTACTTTAATATGAAAGATGATCTTTGCAGCATTTAAATAGAATCCATAGTGTTACAATAAATCTTTGTTTACACGCTATTCGACAAATGACAGCGATCGTAGATTTATTTTTACCTTCTGTTAGTGATGTATAGTACTTACCTAAAAATGTTTCTTTTTTTTCTATGATAAACTTCGAAATTTACCCTGCGCTTTTATGAGCATCTTCATGATGAACAAACTAAAAATTATGACACATCTTTTTAACTGGAAAATATAAATACAATATTATAATACATGTAGATAAACTGCTTAGGAAATATTTAAATGTAGATGAAAATTAATTTGGAAGTCGCCACAAAAATACCTCTATATCAATGATTTTTTTTGCCTTAGCTACCAAATTTCCAAACGCGCTCGGTTTAGTATTTTTTTTTTTACATTGCAGCCTCTCGTGGCTTTAGAAACGTTTTATATTTATGCTGTGTTTTTTCAGTTACCAAAAAAGAATTTCGTTACCAGACCCAATGACAATAAAGGAAGTCTAAGTCTAAGTCTATGATATGTGTGTGTGTAAATATGTGTGTCCATATATGTATGTATATGTATGGGTGTATGTACGTGTATATATATTGAATTGAATTGAATATACCTTTAATAGTCCCGCGAGGGGGAAATTAATGCGTATATGTGTGCGTGTCTCTGTGTGTAGGTATATATGTGTATAAACATGGACAAATATATGATGTCGACTTGCACTACAGCCACACGTGGCCTTAGTAACCTTTTGTATTTATGCTGTTTTTCAACGACATTTCGTTGCCACACTCAGCGGGTCTGTGTCATGACAATAAAGGATGTCTAAGTCTTAAATCTGAGTCTAGTATATCCCGAGGTTTCATACGGGCCTTGAACGCGTCGTCGCTGACGGAATGAAGGGAACTCCCCGCTTTTCCAGTGTGATACCGCCTCCCCATGAAAACACCGGAGATATTCAACAGAGGACTTCATGCAAACACACAGCAGCTGTCACGACCACGATCCGAAGACGACACTAAAATACATCGACAACAAGGTACGTGCACAACAACCTTGTTTTATATCTTGCCGTGGGTGACACGAGACGGCCCT
>JAPTHA010202948.1:0-10763 GCA_029814585.1 Gymnapogon annona | reverse complement strand
ACGAACAGAATAAACAAATTATCAATAAACAGATGATACAGTAAACAACACATTGGTGTGGCTTTCACACGCAACCATGCAGTCTTTAACATTCACCAAACGGCATCCTCCAATACATACAATGTTCGTGGTCCCGCTATTTCCAATGTCAGTGTTCCCGATATTTCCAATGTCCGTGTTCCCGAAATTTACAATGGGCGTTGAGGGCGATTTCTTTAGGCAGGAATCAGTGGCTTTTCCGTCCGCATTTAATTCCTCCATTACAGACAACAGAGAATCAAAATGAACTTACACGATCAATTGTAGATTGTTTGCTCTTGGTCACAAAGTGGGGAAGAAAAGTAAAAAAACAAACCAAAAAAGATTCTCCACACCACACTGCTGCTGTACAAAAATTACAATTAGCTAATGGTGTATATTTCTATCATTTACAGGCACAAAAATTACGGAGTGGAATAAAGCAGGCACCAAGTGATATTCCATTCACTGCTACCCCTGGACTCCAAAACGCTGCTGCCTAGCTGGAGTCGGACCTGCCACCTGACTTCTTCCAGCTTTTCATCAGTGATGACCTGCTGGAGCACATCGCGCACCAAACAGAAAAATATGCACAGCAATATCTTTCTGCTCAACCTGACCAACTGCCACACAGCTGAGCAACACTCTGGAAATTGGTGTCAGTGGAGGAATTGAAGCAGTTTTTTGGTCTGACATTCCTAACTGGTTTGTTAAAGAAACCAAGGCTTGAGAAGTACTGGTCACTGGATGACATTATCGCAGGGGGGAACCAAACGGCATAAAGGATGTCAAGAAGAGTGACCTTGCGTCAGGGGGAACACCGAATCAGGCTGAGTGACAGCAGACCCTTCAGACTGCCTTATCGTCATCTGTCTCCTGCACACTATGAAAAGCTGAGGTTGGCTTTGAATGAAATGGAGCAATGGGACATCATAAGAAAATCATCAAGTGAGTAGGCTTCGCAGCTCGTTTTGCTTTGGAAAAGGAATGGAAATCTCCGGCTTTGTACAGATTTCCGCTGGCTCAATGCGAGGACCATCAAAGATGCGCATCCTCTTCCTCACCAAGCTGATGCTTTGGTTGCCCTTGGAGGGAATGTTTTCTCCTCGACCATGGATCTGACCCCTGGGTACTGCAATGTGGAAGTTCATGAGGAGGACAAGAAGTTCACGGAATTCACCTCTCCCTTTGGGCTGTATGAGTACAACAGGCTTTCCTCAGGGTCTCTGTAACAGTCCTGCCACATTCATGAGGATGATTATGTCCATCTTTGGTGACCAAAATTTCCTGAGCCTCCTCTGTTATCTCGATGACATTCTTGTATTTGCAAGAATGAGCAGCTTTCCCTGAAAAGACTGGAAATTGTGTTCGAGAGGTTACAGGAACACAACCTGAAGCTTGCCCCAAAAAAGTGCCACTTCTTGAGGTCTTCAGTGAAGTTCCTCGGACACACCATGACCAAAGATGGCATCACTACGAAGTTGGAGAAAGTCAAAGACATTACAGATCTGACTGAGAGGGATTTGATGGATGAGAGCAGTGACACGCCATGCTCCACCAAGATATGGTCGTTCCTTGGTATGGTTGGCTTTACCAGCAGTTTTTCGAGGGTTACTCTCGCATCAGCAAGCTCCTCTTTGCCCTGACATCAGGAATGAGAAAGCCACGACATGCCAAAGGTAAAAAGAGTGCACCTGTCAACAGGAAGTTGACCCCTGATGATTGGACACCAGAATGCAGTGAGGCTTTCAGGACACTGAAGCAGGAATTGTTGGATAATGTCACCCTGGTTCATCCAGACTTCAGTAAGCCATTTCTACTGTCTGTTGATGTCTCCTCCAACGGCCTTGGTGCTGTCTTATCACAACTGGCAGAAGGGGATGATGTTGCTCGACCAATAGCTTTTGCCAGGAAGTCTCTGAACTATGCCCAGTCCCGCTATCCAGCTCACAGGCTTGAGTTTTTGGCTCTCAAATGGGCTGTTAGTGACAAGTTCAGTCACTGGTTGAGAGGTTGTCCATTCACTGTTTGGACTGACAACAACCCCTTGACCTATCTCCTCAGTAAGCCTTGATGCCTGTGAACAAATATGGGTTACAAAGCTTTCTCCCTACGACTTTGAAATCAAGTACATCCCCGGCCCTAAGAACGTGGTCGCTGATGCACTGAGCCGTGAACCCTTTGTACAGCCAAGTTTGCTACACCGTCTCACCAGAGTCACTTACGGTGCTCTTCTGGAAGAAATTAAAGCTCTGGACTCTGACCGTGTGCAGGATGCTTTTTGTTGGTCCTGTGATCCACCAGCCCCGCCAACCCATCATCTCTCAACTGTGGCCTGCAAAGATGCTGTTTCTGCGGTTAGGGAACAGTCTATGGATCACAACAAGCTGTCCCCTCAAGCCTTCCTCTTGCCTCAACTTGTTCAGTCTGTCCAACTACCTTAGTTGGTTGAGGCTCATCCTCTACCAAGAGACAAGCTAATGGATGCGCAACATGCTGACCCGTTGTTGAGTGGTGTTCTCCTGTTCGTGGAATGTCAGAGGCGCCCATCAAGACGAGAGCGTTCAAATGAGCATGTTGAAGCTCTCAGACTTCTCAGACATTGGGATAAGCTGACGATGGGAACGATCAGGGGGCTGCATCTGTCCCGGCGGGGGTGGACGGACTGAGCGAAAGTCACTCACCCCCCTCTGTTGAGTCACCTGCCGACAGTAACAATCACCAGTTGGAGGGGATCGGGGCATCAACCGGGCCCTAGGAGGGGGCGCTGGGCCCCTGGTCCTAGCAGGTGGTGGCATAGCCCTGGTGAGGCCCGAGAGCCACTTCCATGTCTCCCGAGCTTGAATAGTCCTCTCAAGCACCTCCAGTGCAGATGGACCGAAAAGCACAGTGCAGCATCATTCAGAACAATTGAGTCTGCAGGGACTCTTCCCCCTTGCAAAGAGGCAGAAAGGGCAAACATCAGATGAGCCAAAGAGTTCCCAAGATGCCCAGCATGTGCACCAGCATTGTAGGTCCTTGTCAGCAGGTCATCAGTGACGTGACAGGACGCGGGCATTGCACAGATGGGCGCAGAGCCTCATTGGGAGTAACAATCAGCGAAGCGATGGCCGGCTCAACTACCGACATGTGGTCCAGACTAGCCTCGGCAGCGTTAAACATAGCTGCCAATGCACGACCATCAGCCAAGATTCCGAGAGTCCCTCCAACATGCGTGCAACTCCCGTAAATATTCTTCAGATGGGGGGACCGCAAATGTAGACGGTAACCCCCCACGGCGAAAAAAGGCACTCTCAGGGGCCACTTCTGTCCGCTGTGGAACCTCCATCTGGAGGCGCTCCAGAGCCAGACACAGAATGGACTCCATTGAAGCATCCCCAACCTCAGTCAATGAGCTATGTTCCAAGGGGGCCGGGGCCGCTTCAGAAGCGTGTGAGGCATCGCCGCCATATCCATCACAAAACTGAGAAGTCGAAGCAGTCAGTGACAAAACATCATCCTCCAGAACGTCCAGAACGGGCAGGGATGGAAAAGGTGGTACCGCCCTCTCTGATACATCTTCAGAGGGGTCCGACCCCTCCGATACACCGTCAGATTGACGAGCCTTGATAAGAGACCTCATCTCTTCTACTTCAGCAGACAGATGCTCAACCTGAGAAGAGAGCGCACTGTCCGCCCTCGCTCTTTTGTTACAATGCCACGATACATGAGACCACTGGGTTTTCCCCGTTTCAACTGATGTCTGACATAACTCCCAGGTTTCCTGTCGATGTGATGTTCGGATCTGTCCTTGAGGATGATCAGGTCATGGATTACAACAACTATAAGATATAGTCTCAAACATGACCTGGCTGAAGCTGTGAGAGTTGCTCAGGTCTCCACCACAAAACAGCAGCTGAGACCAAAAGATCATTATGACAAGAGGTTCAAGGGTGCTGGGGTTGAAGTCGGGGACAGAGTCTTGTTGGCCAATAAAGGCGAGAGAAGAAAAAGGAAACTGGCTGATTGCTGGGAAAACTGCCTTTTCACCGTTGTGAAGAAACATGGTAGCATCTACACCTTCCGGATCAGGTGCAGTGCTACAGACCTGGAGAAAGTGGTCCACGGGAACCTCATAATGCCAGTTAACTTCCTGCCAGTTCAGGCGGAGCCTGAGGAGGATGATGGTTTTGGTCTGAGTGATCTCACTGACGGAGATACCCATGACTCCCTGCAGGATGTTGGTGTTACAGATACTGTGGTACTACCTGACTGTGAACCTGGGGACAGGATTGTTTCATGGATTTCTCAACTGCCAGCTCCTTCTGAGGCCCTCCAGCCTAATCCGCCCTGATGTTCCATTGCCCGTTGACTTGACAGAGACTGTTGACTTTCCTGACATTCCCAGTGCTTTACCTGTCTACACTGACTGTAACTGTTGCCCATTCTGACTCTCAACCTGTGTCCTCTGAAGACGGATTTGGGATTCAGTTATTAAGTACTGATGATGTGGTCTTATCCGAGGCAGGGCGTGCCCAAGACAGTGTTCTTTGCAGTGACAGGACAGTTAGAGTTAGCACAAGGTATGGGAGAGTTGTTAGACCTGTTATGAGGCTAATTCAGCAAATGCAACAGAAATTTTTTGTTGGACATTAGTGTTATGTTTTGGATTTTGACATTGCTAATAGCACTGTATTTTGGTTTACTTTTGTAATGAAAACATTTCTCTTACTTGGGAGACTATGTGAGTGCATAAGTTGAGTATGAGAAATAAGGTGATATGTTAATACTATGTGATTTATATGATGCCTGGTTGATTAACATGCAATAACGCATGTTTATCTATGGGTGTCGAGAGGATTAGCTACCCTTTCCCACTCTAATTCTTTGGGAATAGTCATTGACTGGATTACTTGGTATCAGTAATACAAACAGTACTGTGTAAAGACTTGATTTTTTTTTCTTTCACTAAGATGATAATGTCTGTACCTGATATGTTCCTGAGTGTCCTCACAGAATGTAAAGGAGTTAAAGATTCCGCTTGCCATCACTGAAGCATAAATTGTTATTGTTGTTATTGTTATGGCGTATCAGTGTTTATAATGATTTTTATGTGCCCACTGAGACAGTATTGTGTAATGTGAGCGCCCTCTGCTGGGGCTCTTGCAATGTTGAGCGGTGCAGTTTGTGTGTCTTCGCCAGTCTGCACCATGCTGTCTCTGTGGTAAGTTGTGTGCTAATATTCTCCGCTAAAACACTATGGAAATGTTTATTTTTTTATGAAAACAGTTATATTTTTAGATTCTATCTGTTGAAAGGAATTTTTGAAACTCTTGTATAATTTTTCTGTGATATTATTACTGTGTTTATGAGTCATTTAGGCTAATCACGTGTGTAATTTGCTAGCTATGACCGTGATGTAGTTTGCTCAACAGTGTGCTCCATTATTTCTTCTGTTTGTTATATTTTAGACATTTTTGGAGCTTATTGAAACCGAGTGGCCGTGAGGAACCATATTGTTCTTCTGTTATCAGGTAGATATCCATATTGTTCATATGTATATTCTTGGCCAGTCAGCACCATACTGTGTCTGTGACATTTTTGGAGCTTATTGAAACCGAGTGGCTGTGAGGAACCATATTGTGCTTCTGTTATCAGTTATCAGATGGAATAAACGGCGTGCTGGTGCCAAAAAGTGAAAGTGTTTTGCCTGATTCATCACACAATGCAAGAGAGAGTACACAAGCTACACAAGTACACCAAGCAGATGGCTCCCAACACGACCTCCATCAACGCTGGAATGTGGCTGGGGCATTTTTCAGCCCAAAAGGCATTACCTGGAATTGGTAGAGCTCAAAAGGGCAGACAAAGGCAGTTTTCTCCCTACTGTCTGAATCCATTAGCACCTGCTAGCATCCAACTGTTTAGGTCCAGCGTGGTGAAGACCTGTGCTCCAGCCAGAGACTCCAAAATCTCCTGGATGTTCAGCAGAGGATATGCATCGGTGTAGCTAACTGCATTAATCTTCCGAAAATCCACACAGAACCGTGGCTTTGGGTTGTTCTTCTTGGGAACCAAAACGACTGGTGCGGCATATGGGGAGTAGAAGGTTCTATTATCCCTTTCTCCAACATTTCTTTGACATGGTCTTTAATAATTTGTAGCTTTGTAGGGGGGACTCTGTACGGCTTTTATTTCATGGGCACATGGTTCGAGAGGTAAATTTAATGAGTGAGCACTGTGGTACATCCCAACGTGTCTGTACATACGCGGGAATTCTTCACTAACTGACAATATAGCACTCTGGACTGCGGCGTGAAGTATGTCGTAGTCAGATATTGTACTCAGTAACTGTGTGGGCAAAATGGAAGAGAACAAAGCTAGTTGTTGGTACAGGAACATTTTGCCTGTTTGCTGCATTCTTCACAAATGAGTACTGTGTTTTGTGATTGTACTTAAACCAATACTGTTGTTCAGAAACATGAAGTTGCAGCCCTGAAAGGGAGATAAAGTCAAGACCCAACACGGCAGGAAAAGTGAGGCTGTGTGCTGGTAGGGTGACACGGGATGGTTAAGGTTTGGGATTGCAGGGAGACAGATATTTCACTCCACCCCAGTGGCAGAAGCCCTTCGCCATCGGCCAAGTATAAGGATCCCATCTCACAGGCCTTTAATACTCCATGTAACTCAGCCATATTCAGTCATTAACAAGAGTATAGGAGGATCCTGTATCCAAAATGGCGACTCCTCTCCAGGTTTCAATGACAACAGGTACCATTAGCTGGCTTGGACACAACTCCCCTGAGGACACCCTTGGTGGCGTATTGTCCTGGGGTGACCCAGAGATGGTGAGTGCCCCGAGAGTAGCTAGACCTTCCAGGGTTGACCCGCTACTCTGTGCTGGCGGTTTTTGTGGAGAGGAGTTCTGATGCTGCCCTTGATGTGGACAACCAGTGGGTGAGTGATGCCCTTTGCACTGCCAGCAGTAGGTCTGAGGGGGTCGGTTGTTGGTGGAATAACTTTGGTTGCGTCCCCATCCAGCTGATGCATTACTGCCTGGTTGTGGGCTGCACCAACTCTCCTCCGGTGTTCATACTGCTGTTGGTTTTCATGGTCCTTCTCCAACTGTTGGCCCAGGCAGACAAGTTCCTCCACTGTAGTTACCCAGCTACTGTGTAGTTGACTGGCCAGCAAGGGGTGAATATTTTCAGAATTAATTTCAATATTTCTCCTTCTGTACTATGCTTTTTCCATCTTTTACATAAGGACTGATACATATATGCAAAGTCCCAGATGCTCTCATTCTCCCCCTTGATACGGGTCCTTATTCTCTCTGCTAATTCATCTTCATAATCCTCAGAGAGAAAGGCAGAGCGGAACCTTTTCTTAAATTCTGACCACGTGTGGACGTTCTGTCAAGCCACATCCCACCAATCTCAGGCAGTGCCGTGCAGCACATTCCTCAATATGGCCATCAGTTCCTCGTTAGTGAGTGCATTGAGGGAAAGATAATCCTCACACCGCTCCAGATATTGTAGGGGATCAGCAGGGTCATCCATCTTCCCATATGTGGGAAATTGCAGTTTGATGGGACATTGGATAATCTCCCTGCTTCTGTTCAAGGGTACTGCATTGGTACCTGTCCAGTGGATTCCAGGCAGGGTCTGTTGGGGAGTGTTACTAAGTCACGGTAGACTGTGGTCTCTGAGCGGTCAAGATGAGTCTGTTGTTCAGTGTGAGGGCCCACAAGGTTGGCTGTAAAGTCTTTCTTTCCCTAGTGACAGGGTGGACTCACGACAGCCGGAGAGCTCCCCCCGCAGGTGGGGGATTTCTTCATGTAAATAGGAGTGTCTGGCAGTGACTGGAACAAGCAGGATTTGAAACTCTTTCAACATTTCAGCCTGATGATGTTTCAGTCTCCGGTTTAGGGAAGTTTGGATTTTAGTGAGCGTATAATTCAGCTGTGCATCCATATGTCCATTGATATCCTTCTTGTGCCCTGCCAGGATTTCACTCAGTATATTGGTTGTGAGGACCAAGTCCTCTGGGATAGATTGTTGCGGGGACCCCATTATGGGGCAGGCCCCATCCTCCATTTGTGGGTCTATTGGAGCGAGTAGACCTTCCAGACAGGTGAATTCCATGTTGAACGGGGAATAGCTTGTGAGGCTTTTTTCAGATTGAGGGGAGGCACTGAGGGAACCAGCTGTTCTGTATTCATGTTTATGTCTGTTGTTTAGTTTAGGGTTTTTTGCAGTGGCAGACCTGGGCAAGCAGTGGTGTCCTACCCGACTTAGTCCACCTCTTGGGGCCATCATTCTGATCCATGGATCTACACATGATGTATTTAGACCAAAACACATACTACTGTATCACCTGAACATAAAGTCACGCACAACAGAGTTATATTAGTCTACTGAGTACACTAACAACAGAGAGGCGGGGGGAGATGGCGTCGATCGAACATGGCGACCGACCCAGGTGTGCGCAGTGCGGCGGTCTGACCCAGTTCTGGCCGGCATCAGGGTCCACATGGCTGGTCCGCACGGTCGATGAACCGGTCATGCACGTGCACCGATCACGTGCGTGCACCGATTGTGGTGCGCTGATGGCGTGCACTTGTCGCAGTGCACCTATCAGTGCACGCAGTTGGTGCACGGGTTGCGGCGGCGCACCGATCACGGAGACAGTCATGGATGGGCGCGGACCCATGGGTCCGTGTGCCAGGTGCGGGCCCGGGTCCGGCATTGGTCGGTGCAATCTGCACGTTGTGACAGAACGCCCAAGGTCCATGCTTGTCGGAAATATTTCATTAATAGATTTTTAACAGTAATATTAACTTACTTTTCGGAGCCTGCCAGCCAGGTGTACGTTCATAGTTATCAGCTGTGTCGGGGGTCGTCAGTCTCTCTTTACAGTGTCTTTTCTTGAAAATTTTTTCTTGAGAATAGCATTGTAATTAAATCCGTAACCAAGTCGATATCTTCGCCTCCTTCAGCCATTGTGGGATGAAAAAACTAGAACATTTTTTTCTTTAAAAACTAAATAAACTTGTCACGCTGCACAAATGATCAATTTTTTTCTTTTCTTACAAATGATCAATTTCCTTATTTCCTGATTATCAAATTGACGTGTCTGCTGGCTTTACATAGCTCTGCCTCTCTCTAGCGCGTATGCAATCAAAAGACATGCATGCACTGACGCTATAATAGGCCAGCCAAATGTGCTCATACACTGTAAGTGGCCATTCAGCCTACACAAAAAAAATAAAAAACAATCGTAGATTGTTCGGGGCATGCTCCAAACCCGTACAGACCACATCCGACTCTTTGAACAGTTTTAAACTACTGATCACTTTGACATTCTCCACTCTGCAGCGTTAAACAAACCACAGCGTACTGCCGTTACCACTGTCATTTAAAGATGAGGTTCGAGTAACCGCTGGATACTCCTCTCCAGTTCACTGGAATAGACTTTCCCGGGGAGGCTGAAGGGTGTGATCCCCCTATAGTTGGAGCACACACTCCGATCCCCCTTCTTAAAAAGTGGAATACCACCCCGGTCCTCCAGTCCAGACACACTGTCCCCAACCGTCACACAATGTTACAGAGGTCCTTGAAGTATTCCTTGCACCGCCTGACGACATCCCCAGTTGAGGTCAGTAGATCCCCACCTCCACCATAAATGGTGTTGGTGAAGCACTGCTTCGGCGCCGGACAGCTTGCCAGAATTTCTTTGGGGCCGACCGGTAGTCCTTATCCATGGTCAATCCGAACTCCTCCCAGGCCCAAGTTTTTGCTTCCGTCACTGTCTGGGCCACAGCATGCCCGGCCTGCTGGTACCCATCAACTTCCTCAGGAGTCCTATGAGCCAGTAATTCCTGATAGGACTCCTTCTTCAGGCAACCTGACGGCAACCCTTACTTCCAGGGTCCACCACCAGGTTCAGAGATTGCCGCCGCAACAGGCACCAGAGATCCTGTGGCCACAGTTCTGAGCAGCAGCTTTGACAATGGAGGTTGAGAACATGTTTCATTCAGACTCAATGTCTCCAGCCTCCCTCGGGATCTGTGAGAAGCTCTCTCGGATGTGGGAGTTAAAGGCTGCATGGACCGGGGATTCAGCCAGTTGTTCTCAACAGACCCTCACAACATGTTTGGGCCTTCCGGGTCTCTCTGGCTTCTTCCCCGGCCAGAGCATCCAACTCACCACCAGGTAGTGATCGGTGGACAGCTCAGCCCCTCTCTTCTTCTGGTTCAGATCGGGGAGACCATTCCTCCTGATCACCCCCCTCCAAGTGTCACTGTCGTCACCCACGTGGGCATTGAAGTCCCCCAGCAGAACAATGGAGTCCCCAGTCGGGGCGCAGTCCAGCACCCCTCCCAGGGACTCCAAGAAGGTCTGGTACTCTGCACCACTGTTCGGCCCATAGGTCGCCACAATAGACAGAGCCCTGTCCCCCACCCGAAGGCGAAGGGACGCGAACCTCTCATTCACCGGGGTAAACTCCAACACCTGGCGACTGAGCTGTGGGGCAATAAGTAAGCCCACACTGCCCGCCACCTCTTACCATGAGAGTCCAGCCCCTCTCGAGGAGCTGGGTTCCAGAGCCCAAGCTGTGCATGGAGGTGAGCCTGACTATATCTAGCCAGTACCTCTCTTCTTGACCAACAGGACCCAGTATGTTCGTGTGGGGAATAACACCTCCAAGGTCATCACCCTGAATACCGGCTCCCCCCAGGGCTGCGTCCTGAGTCCCCTGCTGTT
>JAPTHA010202832.1:0-10774 GCA_029814585.1 Gymnapogon annona | reverse complement strand
ACACACACACACACACACACACACACACACATACACGGGTAAGAGAGCGCACAGCCAGAGCTCATCCAAATTAACGGCACGTTTAACACAGTCTTTAGAGCCGTGCTTTAATACGCGCCTCGTTAAATGTTTGACTTTGGGGTCGACGGTAAATTACGCACCCGGGTGGCGAATTCGGCGTCACGCGCTCTCCAAAATGTGCGCACCTCTAAAGACGTTCGCAACTTTTGCCGTTTTTGGGCGACGCTTGCCAACACCCCGATGTTTGACACGGAGGTGGCATCAAACTGCGCGATTCAACAGCGAGTCGGGAAACGGCGTCCGAACCGTGGTTGTGAACGGTTGTGTGTGTCCGAGTCGAGCTCCGGTCTGAGCCCGAACGGAGAGCTCCTCACCCCCGTTTGGTGACTGGTGATGCCCTGACGGTCCGTGCGCTGTGAGTGAGACGCGAGTCAGTCCGGGTTGAGTGGCGGAAGGTGTTGGAGTTGACAGTTAGCAGGGGTCAGTACTAGTGTTTTACTCAAGTGTGCGGAGTGGTGACTGGAGTGTGTTATTCACAGGATGTGTTGGTCAATACCGAACCGTTACACACATCCTTCATCTGCCCCCTACAGGTGATGTGCGTCAGGGCCCACAATAGATGGATACAGGAGGTGGACGGGATGGGATGGATGGAAGGAATGAATGGATGGATGGATACATGAATGGATGGACAGTTGGCTTTATAGATGGATGGACTGATGATTGACAGATGGATTGATATATGGATGGATGGATTTCAGGATAAATAGATGATAGATAGATTGAATGAATGATGGATAAATAGAAGGATGGATAGATTGACACATGGATGGATGGATATGTACACACTGGACCTATGTTAATTAGTAGTTAATAGATAATAGCTTGATACAATCGCTTGGCTTTTATTCATTTCGTGTGCCAGTTGTGTTTTAGATGTCTATCTACCTATCTTTTTTGTACTATTGTTTATATCATAAGCCCTATAGCATAAGTGCCTATGTCATACTTTTGGCCAAATTGTGATATACGAGCAAGTTTACTCTTGTGACACTTTCTTTATTTAAAATCACTGGCTATGACTTGATAAATATATGACATAGGAAATTATGTTATGAGGCTACCAAGGTTATGTTTTTCACACATACGTAGGTAGTTTGTTTTGTTTAAAATGTGCTATATAAATAAATTTGACCTCGACATTAAATATCCATAATTTGTGACTTCAGAACCTCAGTATACAGGATAGACAGATAGATAGATAGAGAGAGAGAGAGGGAGATAGATACATAGAGGTAGATAGAAGAGCGATTCCTGTTCGCCTCATACCATCTGCCTCAGGAACGGGACAGCCGGCGCCAGATTAATATTGGTTGAATCTGTCTTTCTGGCTTGGTGACAGCCCACTGTGAGGTAGACACTCACCCACTGAGCCTGCAGACCTACTGTAGAAAAATTAGACCCTATCAGCTCTGCACAATCCCAGCACCTTCATTCATCACTCACTGTAAAGCTCACTGATGCCAAACAGGTGATGGACCCTCCAGAGTCCAGAGCTGGATTAATACAGATGGATGTAGTCTGTGTGTTGTGCTGTAATAAAGGAGTAGGATTAAATGTGTTCCCACCACTTTTCGGCTGCATGAATAACGGTACAACTGTGTTATTCTTTTGTATAATAGTAAGAATGTCCTCTGGTGTGACTTTGGGCATATGCTTTTGTCTGTGGTTATATTGTACGTTTTAACTGTTCACATTCATTATATAAACATTAATTCATTCAACATAAATTAATTCATGCATGACTAAATTATGAGGGAAATGTTCTCTATCTGGACTAAAGGAATGTGAATAATCCTTTACAGATGTCCGGACCTGTTCTTTAGTTCTCACTATTTCCATAAAAACAACCAAATACCTAAAAATATGGGGAATCAAAGCTGTGTAATAGTACGTGGCATGACCATAGGCACAAGTAATGTGTTTATGGTTTAATGAATGTTATGGGGTGATAATGGGGGTGGGGGTCTATGATTATAGATGGATAGATTGATAGATAGATGTACTTTATTTATCCCAACCTGGGAAATTGTAGTGTGTATATATATATATGTGTGTGTGTGTGTGTGTGTGTGTCCGATGATCCAGAAGACAAATAAATAAATACATGCACAACCAAATTAATTTCTATCAAAAAACATAATTTGTGTTGTTGCCAATGTTAAACGAAATTGAGAGTGTAAATCTGAGTGTAGCGCAGGCAATAGATGCTATGTAAATTAGTGGCATTAGGCACAACACTACAGTCAACATTAGCCTCACACCATGGTTAGTTGCCTAAGTCATAAGTTTGGCCAGATTTGATACCTGCATATCATGAAGCTGCAGTGTTAGAGAGTTATACTACGCAGATATCACAACTTGGACAAAAATAACACATGAACACAATGAAGTATTTGATGATTTAGGCCAAAAAAAAGTAAGGATTTGTTAATTCTCAAGTGTGTTGGGTAAAAACAGTGGAGTGTTATGGTGAATGTGCTAGTCTCCAAGGGGTTAAAGTCTGGACGTATATGTGTGTGTGTGTGTGTATGGATGGATGTTGTCCTCATCTGACGGCGACAGGGACTGGTCTTGTTTCCTGGAACAACTCTCCAAAGTCATGGCTGTGGCACCGGCTCAGTTAATATGAGACGGAGATTGTGTTCTGTAACAATTGGATTGAGGATCCGGCGTTGGCCGGAGCTGACAGGTCAAGTGGACGATTCCAACGAGCATTAAAGTCGCCTAATTTCATCAGCAGAGTTCTCTGTGCGTGCAAAACTGCCGTCAAAGGATCCGTTTACTCGGAGATGGGAGGAAACCGAATTGGAGCTGAAAGAGGAGAAGCCAATGGGTTCGACGAGGGGTAAAAGTCACGTGACGGGACGTCAATAGGTCAACCAGCGCGGGGCGTGGGTCGTGACATAACGGCATGCTGTGTGTGGAAGTGTTGTGAACCGTAGCTTCTGCCCAGTGCTTACCCTGGCCTGGCCCAGACCGGGTTATTTATAGTCAGTTTGTTTTATGCCTGGCTGGGTGGCTTACTCACATTGTGGGCCGGTTCAACGCTACGCTCACAAGCAGATGAACATAAAGCGTGCATGTACAAGCAAATGTGGAGGACCATTCACTGAACGCATCCAGTGTTTTTGGTTCTTTTGTTGTTACATTTCTCTGCCGAGTAGAATACGAGTTGTGAAGCCGCAGCGATTACAACGACACAACCACCCACCAGCATTAGTTCTTTATTGAATATTATAAAAACCCTCATTGTAAAATGCACTGCAGATGGAAAAAAAACTGGTTTGCTTTATTATTTGCTGCAAGTGATGAGTAATGTCAGCAGCTTCTGAACTGGAATTATAGACTTTGAGGGAAAATTAGAACTAAAACATGTGAACTGAATCAAGAGTAGTCCATTTTTGATGCTCAGTGACTTAAATCAACAGTTCTTCACAGTCTATTGAAGTCATGTATGTTTAGCCAAATGTGTGATTGAAAACCCCCAGAGTCCAGAGTAGCACTAAAAATACATCTAGTTAAAAAGGCACTGAATTATATCTTGCTTTGGTTGATTTGACTCGTTGATTCCACATAGTGCACGTGCACAAAGATAATACCATTAACGTACAAGGGTTATTGATGGTAAGACTCTTCAAGACATCAGTTTTTATATACTTAAAATAAGGATATACTTGGCCATTGTTGCTGATTTTATAAATGTATTCTATAATGGCAATGTCTACCTTGTTATGCAGTTTTAATACCTATTTATAGCTTAAAACCCATAAAACTGATTTAACGTGTACAGATAGTACCAACATAACTCTCTCTATATATATATACTGTATATATTAGTACAATTATTATCAATCCACAAGATGTTTTGACATTTCAGATGAAGAAAAATGACCAATAATTAAAATGTTTGGAGAAATGTCAGTGGCTCTATGGGGACGGTGTATGACATGCATGTAATCTTTTTTTGGATTTTGAGAATTTTTTCAATGGAAAAAATTAGCGTCATATCATTGACCCATAACTAAGTGATAAGGCGACTTAAACATGACACTGCAAATTCTAGCACAAAGATTGCTTAGTTTCATTCAGACTCTTCTGTTTTGACACTCAGTGACATGTCCGCACCTTTTCGGCGTCTAATAAAGTCACAGATGTTTGCTTTCATTGCCGGTTACTCATTGACCTTTAAAGATGCACCACAGGGCTGATGGGTAATGGAAAATGTGCGCGTCTATCAACGCCTCCACTATTCGACTCCACACGTCCCATTTGCCACATCTACACCCCATTCAGAAACACCAGCCCACACTCTCAGTTCATCAGCGTTTAATAGCCAGTGGGGTCCACACCCCCACCAGCCCCCACCGCCGACCCCCATCTCCAGGACCTACCTCCCCCTGTCTCCTCAAAGTTCAATTTACATAACTAAGGGTGGAGTTGCTTCCCCTCCCCCTGCATAATTCATGAGAACCGTGGCAGCTACTTTATCATTGGCCAATAATAACACATGGGACGCCACAGTGGCTCCACCCCAGGGACCTCTGAGACGCAAAGACAAAGGCGTTGAAGTGACGGGCTACAAAGAGCCTGTCTGGCCTCCATAGATGCATCTCCAAGGACATAAAGGGCCCTAAAGGGCCGGCACACTGCGCCGGGGTTTGCAGTGTAATTAAAGCTCAGTGCGTTTAGTCCGAGGCTCTGGAGGGTTCATACACGGGACGCCGGCATCGGGACCGGCCGCTCAATCTGCAACTTTAATTGTGTTTATGCACGTTTGAATGGGCAACAGATTGAGTCAGTTTAGTGACCAAATGGAAGCACAAAGACGGAATAGACGGGATCCATGCAATGACACCTGCAAAATACACCTGAGATTTCACGTTACGTTGGCGTGTAGGTATGCAGCTGGAGCTTGTAACCGAATTATGTTTATAATGTGAGCTCCTGATCTGCTCTTTAAGTGTCAGGGTTTTTTTTTTATACAATTTTAATATCATGGTTTTAATAAGTTGTATCTTGGAAGTGTTTACAGATAGTCACACTGTAGGTGATAAAAACACTGACGCAGAGTACACGAGTAAATGTACTCGTCTAATTTGCATATTGTGATGTCACAGGGCGAGGGCCACATTGGATTGTGGAACTTTTAGTTAACTTTTTTTTTTTTTTAACTTTTATTGAACTTTAAACATGGAAGTTTTATTTGTTTTTGGATTTTTAAAAAATCCAAATGTACTTAAACATTACCAGAAAGTAAAATGCAGTAAGTTTAATTTTTTTATTTTAATTTTTTTTTTTTTTACCAAACAAGTATCCAATTCTTGCGTCAAAGATCCAGACTGAAATTAAATGAAGTTTACTTCAGCGTTGGCCGACATCCGAGCAAAGGCCACCCGACGGCGGCGTGTTTGTCGCTGCGCTCATGTAAAACTTAATTCCAAACCTGTTTTTTTTATGGATGAGTAGAATTTGCATGGTTTGGTTTCACTGTCGAAGTCCCAGATTGTCTTAAAACCAGCGCAATACCAAATGTGTAGCCTCTTTGATGATGCTTTACAGGGCTGTAATGGACGATTGACGCCGTCTAGACACATGTGAACCACAGCTGCAGCTCTTTCATACCGGACAAACCGCCACACAACCACCACTTGTGTTTTGACGCTTGGTGAAAATGTGTTTTTGGTTTTTTTTTATAGTGTTGTGAGGAATGGATCCCTTTCACTGTGCAATAAATTGTGTGTGTCGGGGGTGTCAAACATGCGACCTGGGGGCCAAATCAGTCCGCCCAAGGGTCTGATCTGGCCTGTGAGATGAATTCATCAAATGCAAAAAATGACACTGGAGATACCTCAAGTGGATCAGACAAGTAGAATAATAACATCATTACCTATAAATAGTGACACTTCCAAAGTCTCATCTTTATTGTAGTGTGCAGGAGGTAGAATTACATGAAAAATATAATTACCTGTGCACCTCAGACAGGCCCCTTCAACGTCCATTTTTAAAACTCATCTAAAAACCCATTTTTACTCTTTCCACTCAACATGAGACACTGATTTTGTTTCTTTTATTGCTCCTGTCGTTTGAAATCGATCTTACTTCATTTTACTTAGTTTTATCGTTTTTGGGACTGTTCAGATTTTTTCAGTTGTTTTTCTTTGTTGTGTTGTTGCTCTTTAGCTGTCTAATGTACAGCATTTTGTTTCAGCTGTAGTTGGTTTTAAAGTGCTCTACAAATAAAGATGAGTATGGTATATTTACAATGTACACTTCCCCCATACTGGGATAAATAGTTATTATAAGTGTAATTTTAACAATATTTTACCTACTTAATGTTTTATGTATGCAGGGGTGACTGCAGGGTGTTCTGTAAGGCAAGTTTATTTACATATCACATTTCATATGCAAGGCAATTCAAAGTGCTTTACACAAAACATAAAGCATTGCAACAGGGTGAAGCAATCAAAAGTGTAGGCAAGAAAAAGAAACGGATAAATAGATGAAACAGATAAAATCGGTCTAACAGATAAAAGCAGATAATAACTTTAGACTTAAAAGAAACAGTGCAGATCTGAAACTCTGAATAAGTCTATTGAAATGCAGCTGAGAACAGGTGGGTCTTTCACCTGGATTTTAAATACATTTGAGTGTTTGCGCTGATCTGAGGCCTTCTGGGAGTTTGTTCGAGGCGTGTGGAGCAAGGAAGCTCAACGCAGCTCCTCCGTGTCTGGTTCTGACTCTGGGAAACAGATTGTAAGTTGTAATGAACATGTGTCAATGATAAACTGAGCCGTAACAGTCTTATAGATAGTTAGTGCGCTATAACAAAGACAAATATGCAAATTTTTCTTCTGATACATACAGTACATCATTCTTGCTGTTTGTTTTCTGTACTGGTCTGGTCCACTTGAGCTCACATTGGTCTGAATGTGGCCAATGAACTCAACTATTTGATGCCCCTGGTGTGTGTGGTGAAGCAGCTGCAGCCTCTTGCATCCATGTGTTCGGTGGAATCTGAACATTATTCTCAGGGCAGTCAAGTGTTTGGGGACTAGAACCTCCTTGTGCGAATGCTACTGACAGAGAAAGTTAACAACCGACAGAGCGGGAAAGACACCGGCCGACCCACGCAGTCATGGTGGGGTTCTGCTGTGAAATGAACAAAACAGCGGCTGAAATAAAGTGCAACTCTGGAAACGTGTTTGACATTTTTAAGTCCATGACGCAGCGTTATAAAGGCGAGCGGTTCAGAGCGAGAGGGCTGGAGATGGGGACGAGGCCGCCAGCGAGCTCACACACATACAAGTCGACCGAGCACAGGAAATCAGGAAATGGAATAGAGGAAGGAAGTGAAACTAAACATGCCCCCAATCGAACTCCGACCAAACCACTGACACACTGACATGTCAGACACAAAGAGAACGTTTCTGTTTGTTCTTTTACTGACAACCAAAAACCTCAACCCCCCTACCCCCCACACACACACAGCCCTGTATTAATGGAATGTGAGAAACACGTGTAAAAAAGTTTCTCATAGTGTATCCGAGTGCATTAATTCAGGCGTTAAATTATGAAACCCAATTGATTATGAGTGGGTTAATTGTCCATTAATGTTAGTGCATAGTGCGGCTGGAATAACAGTTAACCCTTAAAGACCTAAACAACCACCAGAGACACTAAGCATCTACTAAAGTATAAAGTGTAATGTTTGACAACCACAAATCCTATCAATACAGTTTGTCAATAAATGGTGTGAATACAGTTATTCATCTTTTCCTGGTCATCAGATATGACCCATTTGGACGGTCAGAGGCTCTGTAGTTACCATGGAAACACTGCCATCTTCTACAACATTGATTCGCCATTAAAAACCCATGGAGTTGAATCAATGACAATTGTTTTTCTATTTAGTTATTGATATATTTGCAGAAAATAACTTTTTCTTTATGTTCATAATTGTCATATTTAATCTGAGCCTGAATGAAGGTTGTAAAATGTCGAAATACAATCAGCAATTTTACGACAATAATGTCAAAAGCAAAAAGAGTCACAGAATACACATACATCAAGAATAATCTTAACCAAAAAAGTCGACACGCAAAAGTACAGAAAGTCAAGGTCTGGGGCGAAAAAATAGCTGTTCTGGAGAAAGTCTATAATTTGTATTTGGATGAAGTGCATCACCCTGAATAAGTCCAAAAAGAGTTGAGAAACTCTTCACACCGGCCGCGTTAGTGCACATTCACGCATGTATTCAAGCCATTCAGGACATTTATACTCCTGCGCGACTGTAAAAGTCAGAGTTAGAGACGGAAGCGACTGTGAATGACTGTGGCGGGGTCGTAGAGAATGAATGACACCAAAGCACTTGATAATAAACCACACCAAGGTGGTGGAGCGATATGAGACCACGGAACACCATGAGTGCAGAGAACTCCACGCTGACGTCTCTTCTGTCTGTGAGTCTTCAGCCTCATACAGTAAACACAGGCACAGAGACCTACTGGACATGAGCCAATGACATAATGGCTACTTTTTCTGTCCCACTGACTTTTCCCATCGAAAAGATACTCAAAATACATTAAAAAGATGACTTGAAAGTCCTCTACCGTCCCCGTATACAGGGACACTGACATTTCTCCAAACATTTTAATTATTGTCCGTTTTTCTGCATCTGAAGTTTCAAAACATCATGTGTGGTGACCAAGGATTGGTAATAGTTGGACTATTACCAATAGTCCAACTATTGGTAATAGTTGGACTATTGGTTATAACCATAGTATATAACCATATACTATGGTTATATACTCATAACCATAGTATATGGTTATGAGTATACTATCTGTGCACGTTAAATCAATATTAATCAGTGGTATAGTATGCTTATGTGTATACAATCTGTACACATGTTTAATCAATATTAATCAGTGGTATACTATGGTTATAATAATAATAATAATAATGAAACTATGTTTAAGTTAGAGATATACTGCATCAAAAGGGTAGAATTTAAAAACACAAAAGTCGTGTGCGAGCGCGCAAATGACTTAAACAGCACAAATGTAACAGAACGTCCTTCTGCGGTGTGTTTCTATGGCAACAGTTAGGCTCGTGCCTCTGATCTCGCCTCGCACCCCAGAGTGTCTCCTTGGCTCTCATACCTCTGACCTGCTACATTTGTATGCTAATACTATAAATACCATAATTGTGCGTGTGTTGTTATGGCGGTTGTTCACACACAGCTTGCGGCTCCCATGGCGACGGGCTTGAGTGACTGCCACTGTCTACGGGCTCTGAAGAAGGACTGCACCCGTCACTGTGTAAACACTACATCACTGCAGCCGTGCACGCGCCGCCTCCAGCCTCCACTCGACCGTCCCGCGGACACGTTAATGCAATCACGCCAGTTGGTTCCGCCGTGTCATGGCGATGACATGCATATTCATGCCGGGCTTCACGTATGGCAACACAGATGCACAAATCTGTGAAGACCAGATTACCGTGCACTTCAGATGTGCACGTACCGTAGTGACCTTTCATTTCGTCACCAAGGTAACAAGGCTGCACCCGCCGGTAAAGGCTGTGCTCCAGCGCACTTTAAAGTACATGGATGACGTATGCGGAGATTTCACTCGCAGATATTGTGTGGCAGTGTGGGGGGGAGGGAGTGTGAGGGGGGTGTTGAACCTGCCATTAGTGTTTATGTTATTATGTGATGTGATATAAAGGCTGGAACATGACGCAAAGTAATTTTTCTACATGTGTATGTAAGGTTCACTGACTCAGAAGACTTTTCAAGAGGTACATTTATAAATACTAACATCAGGACATATTTGTCCGTCTTTCAAACCTTGGGAATGTATTGTACACATGCATTTATGCAAAAGCCCACATTAAGTGTATTTTAATGTTTATAAAGGTGAGTTAATTATAGCCTTATAAAAGTAATCTGGGGTGAGCGTAATATCGTAATGACATTTCGTTACTGGATTCATTGTGTGTGTCTGTGTGATGACAATAAAGGAAGTCTAAGTCTAATTTATCTCAAAATATATATATTTAATGTTCCTATAAGTTTAACAATTAAAAGTAATTAAATAAACTGTTTAAGGACAGGCTTGTGTGCATTTTCATCTTTTGTCATCCATGACAAAAGATTAAATAATGGCAGTGTCTCCTTTGTTATGTAGTTTCAATACCCATTTATAGTTTAAAACCCATAAAACTAGTTTAAAATGTGTACAGGTAGTATCCGCATAACCATAGTATACACTGATTAATATTGATTTAACATGTACACATAGTATACGCTTAACCATAGAATACACTGATTAATATTAGAGCCAAAACTGATGGATATTGTGTTTTGAATTTAGTCCAATTATTACCAATTCTTGGTCACCACACATGATGTTTTGACACTTAAGATGCAGAAAAATGAACAATAATTAAAATGTTTGGAGAACTTTCAGAGGCCTTGTATACAGGAACGGTATATGACATACATATTATCTTTTTATGTATTTTCAGAAATTTTTCAATGGAAAAAATTAAGTGAAATTGACCCAGATATAATGGCAAAACATGCATTAGCCTTATGATGTTTTAAACCAGTAATCAACTGGGAAAAAAAGTCTAAATGAGCTACAAATTGGGGAAAAAAGGAAAAATTCACTTTACAATAGTTAAC
>JAPTHA010202789.1:0-26021 GCA_029814585.1 Gymnapogon annona | reverse complement strand
TTGTTCTTTGTTATGCAGTATTGGTTGGTGGGACTTACACAATGAAGCCACTTACAGTCCACAAAATGCGACAGTTACTTATTTTATGTGAATGTGACAATTTAGTGACCAGGTGATCAACTGATCAAATTGAAATTGTACTTTGTAATTTCCCGCGGGAATAAATGTAAATCCAAGTCTTTGTATACATTGTACATAATTAGCATGTACACTAAACAGAAATATAAACCCCCCCCTGCCCCCCAGTGAAGTAAAGCTGCACATATTACAGCCTATTAGAGTGGCCTTTTACTGTTTTCAGCTTAAGGCCAGTCCACTCTTTAAATAGAGATCGACAATATCAATGAGGCCTTTTACCTGGTGAAATAAAGGATATAATAAGGCAAACCTGTGCAATAATCCTCAGGTCTAATCAGCAACTTGCTATTCCAGACCTGTGAGGTGGAAGGATTATCTTGGCAAAGGAGAAGTGTTCACCAACACAGACGTAGACAGATTTCTGAACAATAATTGAGGGTACTTAGGAAAAGTCTTCGATCTTTAGCTCATGAAAAATGGGAGCAAAACAACGAAAGCTTTCCATTCACATTTTTGTTCGGTGTATGTTTACTCTCAGCGGGAAATGGACACCAGTTTGCATCCACTTTAATCACAGATAGGTTTCTGAGAAAGCAGAGTCACATTTGGAGTGGAAAGCAGAACAAAAAGGCCCTCTTTATGGTGTTATTTCTACCTGGAAATGTGTTTGATTTCATGTCATGTCACCAGCTGTGAAAACCAGGAGCTCTATCAATCACTATCACACTCTCGTCAAGGCATAGTTTTGCGTTCAGTATTCAGCTGTTCAGTATTCATGTTCTCTGCAGTCTGACATGCTGCAAGTGTGACAGCAATGGCAGCACTGGTATATAAGATGCAAGGGGTAGAGGGTCTGTAATATCTGACTGCAGGGATTAGGGCAAAAATAAATAAATGCTCTAAGACGCATATATGTGGGTTCCACACCGCCTACTAAAGAGCGCCCACTTTGACATGCATTGACTGAAAAAGAGTTTCAAATGCAGAGGCAGGTGAGAAAAAGGCAGATAGTGTACACATAGCATTAGCCCCCCGCTGTCCCCTAAACAAGTCCAATTATAAGCATCCAGCACCTGTGCGAACACAATCACTGAAGCTGCTATCAGGCTCTCAAAAGGCCACAGCCTGCACTTCCATTTCAGGGAAGTGCAGGGAAGTGGTAATTTTAGTCATACTTTAATCACGACTACCTATGTAGGTTAATAAGAAGGAACTCTATGATATTAAAACCTGCAGTTTTTGGAGTCTCTATTGCATTGTGGTTATACTTTTTACTGTGTGACCTACTTATTCTATTCTATTGTAGTTGTTTTCCTGTCATGCCGCTACTGTCACACGCCAATTTCCAAGTTTGGTATGAATAAAGTATTTCTATTGCATTCTATTCTATCCTATAAAGACATCTATCCAAAATGGAGAAATCTCCATCACTGTCATTTTTACTTCTCATTTCACTTCGCTAACTTTTACACATTTATATAAGAGGAATATTTCTTGATCAGCTATGTAACACCATATTTATGGAGAAAAAAACCCATCAAGTAACATCAACATGGCATTCAAATGTATACATTGTGGATACGGTACACAGCTCATGCAATATTCAATCTTAATTTTAATTATATTATGGAGCAGTTTGCGTTGAAGGGGGAATCCCAGGATACTTGGCTTTAGTACATGTTATGGTGAGAAGGTTCAAACTGCAGGCTTTGCATTCGATAAGCTGGTGTCAGACGAATACTAATAAAAACTGAACAGCCCTAGGGAACAAGAAGGAGAGTTAAGTATATGTCAAGTATTTTGTTTTTGAGCTGCTGGTGAGTAGCAGAGTCTTTTCCACAGCTGTGTGAGCGGGTGTTTGTAGTGGATTTTCTATCCTCTCTGTCTGTCTAACTACTGACCTGAATGAGCATGAAGACGATGCTGAGGCTACAGCTCTGGCAGTGGAGTTTGTTGAGTAAATGTTGAGAGGAAATGCAGAACCCTGAGGCCATCTTGTGTATGATCTGTCATGTTTGGATACTGCTGGAAATGACATGGAAATAATGCTGGAGGTTTCTGCCTCGGAAAGGCAGTTTTTCCTTGCCATTGTCACTAGTATGTTGCTCCTGGAGGATTCTGTTGGATTTCTTCTTATTTCCTTTTTCCCAAAGTGCTTTGAGACGACTGTTGTTGTGATTTGGTGCTATATAAATAAACTTTGATGTGATTTGAATACAGTTCTTCAATTGCACATTGTTTCCTGAGGTTTTAATGCTGTCGGACACAAGACAGTTGCTCAGCTTGGATGTGGGGTCACTGTCAGAGCGATCTGGAAACTCACTCAGTACCAAACATATACAGGCCGATCCCACACTTCTGTCCGGCAAACATCAGGTCATTAGCAGCTGTCTGATGATTTCTTTCGGCTTTTTCCCTTCCGCCACAGCGAATCCAATTCAATTATTGGATTTATTTGATTATTATTTGATTTGGCAGGAATTGTTACGCCCTTCCTTCCTATGCCCTTCCTGACACAAGCCACTCTTACCAGGGATCGAACCCCGTATCCTCTATGCACCAGCCTGGTGCCTTACCAACTGAGCTATCCAGCGAGGAGCTGTCTGCCCTCATCATATTTTAGTGAAAATTGTCATGGATTGAAAGTAATGACACTTCAGAGCACGATGTTGAAGGGAACAAAGGACATTTATTTAACAAACACGGACATGAAACACAAGACTTGAGTAAGAGTCCACCAGAGCCCAGTATCAGAGTCCAGAGAATGACAAAAGCCCAGGTTATAGAGAGGACGAGCCAGCACCCCACGACTGCCACCACCATACTGCTCCTAATGGAGACTCATTGGTCAGGTGAAGGTGATGGAGACAATGAGCTGAGAGGACCATGGATGGACTGTGACAAAAATATGTGTCTCGTACAAATCCCATGACTACCAGCTTTGCTCTTTTATGGACAATGATTTCCGATCAGTGGAATAAAAGACTGGGGTAGATCCCAGATAGGCGTTCCAGTTTATGTGTCATTTTTCTTCCATGACTCCACAGGGTAAGTGAAATGCAGACTTTGGAGGAGTTGCCTCCTTCGAAGTCTGGCTGTAGTTGAAACAGATGGCACCAGGCCTGGACCTGTAACTGTCACTCAGGACCAGTACACTAGAAAGCAATTGCCCTGAATTTAAAGCAGACTAAACCACATGTGAGCCACATGTGCAGCTCAGCCGTCCCAACTCCGCAATCTTAGCTTTTCCACCTACAAAGAGAGAAGGCAGTGGCTGCAGTTGAGGTGAACGCCACCTCAGCCCCTTTAGCCTCACAGTCCTGTGACTGTAAGACCGACCTGCAACTTATTGAGCCTGAGTACATGCCAAGTGTATTCTGCGGGATTTTTTTCCCTTCTTGGGAATAATTATCAACTGCCAGCGAGCGTTCTTAGAATTTCAAGTATTTGTGCCCGTCCCCGACACAAATAATGAGAAGCAGGTGGGTTCTGTTCGTCCCGAGGTGGAGGGACGTACCCGTAGTGCAAGTCACACTGCTACAAATGAGAGGAGAATCATTTTCATAAAATGATTCTGAATGAAAAATTGTAAAAGCAATCAAAGTGTGAGTTTTTCTGACATGGTTGAAGGTGTGTTTATTAAGCCAGAGGGAGCGAGCTGATTTATCAGCAGAAAAAAAAAAAAAACAACAACAAATCATCACTGGTGCATCACTCGCACATACCTGGGAGCAACAACACCGATGCACACTGCAGTGGAAGGCTCAGATCAGCCAGGGTCATTTCTATATAGATAATGAAGAGTTTTTTAAAAATTATTTATATAAAGATATGCCTGCAATTTGACTACAAAAACCTTCGTAAAACACTGCAGGCAATTTTTCTGCTGAAGAAGACCCTGCTTCATGGCAGCAGATGAAAGAAAAGATAATAACAGATTCAGATAAACAAGAAGACATTTTAATAAAAAATGGTATCAATTTTTAAATGGTAGACTTTGCGATAAAAACACACGTATTGATGTGTTTTCTCACACACATCGTCAACCCGCAGCTCAGAGATAAGTTTGTTGTCACTCACTCAAACACTTGCACTAAACCATCAAGTTTGACCCCTGACTCTTCATCATAGCTTTGAAGTGGTCTAGTTATTTTCTACTAAAATTGCAAACCCCTTTTGGTTTTGCCCAGTGACGTTGGAGACGTCGGGGTCTTGAACTGTGGTCTGCAAAGTCCCTCATTACTGGACCTAATTCAGAGTCAAAATTGCAGGGAAAAGACGTAATTACAGAATCGTCTGTGAGTGTAGTGCCTGCGGCGCCTCTCGTGAAGGCCAGTGCCACCATTTGTGTGCAGGACGCATGGAGGGCAATGGCTCCATCAGAGCCCCGGGGGGTTCTGATGGAGGAGAGAACATCTGACGAAACATTATTCACCTTCACCTGCGGCAAATTCTACTCAAAAATCCTTTAGCTGGCAGGTTCGACCAGCATCCACATCAATAAAAATTCTGATTTCTGTCATGTGAAATGTGGGGTCTGGATGAAGTTGAAAGCACTGGAAGAATCAGCAAAAAGCAAAACAGGCAAAAGACTCGGCTCCCCTGACTGTTTAGAAATAATGCATCGCTGCTGCATCCCCCACACCTCAAGCTGCCTGCAGGCAAAATGAAAAAGGACTAATTCACCTGCACCATATGCACGAGTGACTCAACCAGCGACAAAGGTTCTCGTCATTAAACAATTGAAACATTTCTGGCTGGAAATCATTGAGTGACTTTAGGATAAAAGAACAATCACGTAGGATGTCAGAGGTGTGTTAACATGTGTCTATCTGCGCGGTTCACTTAGTTATGGCCTTGTCTTGTGTGGTCTTGTTTTGTCTTGTTTTGTTTTGACTTGTCTGGTCTTTTTTGTCTTGTGTAGTCTTGTCTTATATTGTCTTGTCTTGTTTTGTCTGGTCTTTTTTGTCTTGTGTAGTCTTGTCTTGTTTTGTCTGGTCTTGTTTTGTCTTGTGTAGTCATGTCTTGTTTTGTCTTGTCTTAGATGGTCTTGTCTTGAAGTGTTTTTTCTTGTATAGTCATGTCTTGTTTTGTGTGGTCTTGTCTTTATTGTTTGGTTTTGACTTGTCTGGTCTTCTTTTGTCTTATGTAGTCTTGTCTTGTTTTGTCTTGACTTAGGTGGTCTTGTCTTGAAGTGTTTTTTCTTGCCTTGTGTGCTCTTGTATTGTTTTGTTTTGTCTAGTCTGGTCTTGTTTTGTTTTGGCTGTTGCCTCTGACCCTGTCATTGTGGCTCAGGAGCGTGGTCTTGTGGTGTACAGAATGTAACAATGTTGTCTAATGAAAAACTAAGCTAAAATATTTTTAAAAATAAAAGGAACAATCAGAGTCCTTCCAAGCACAGGAGACCTTCAGCAGCGGTGAGTATGATGACAAAACGAAACGAGTCCTCGCTGCGCGACGTCTACACCGGCCCCTTTATCCCCTAGTAATGGCCGATGCAGAGCAGCCACACAGCATGGAACAGATGGACACAATAAATTCATTGGGTCGTCCGTTGAGGGAGAGGGAGTGGCCCAAACCACTACAGGAAAGAACTGTGACACTGAATCAACAGACTGGACCATTTTAATGATCCTGTCCTCATATCGCAACTACACGTCTATAGAACACTATCTGTCTGTGGCGTTGGACACGTTCTGAGAGGGGAGAGGGGATGGACGGGGAGGAGGGGGGGGGATTTAATTCTAATGACAACATGTGTGCTCCTGGTACCACAGCCGCACGCACTCGTTGGAATCACACATTTAGAAAGAAACTATTTAGAGCATTTATGGTCTTGGATATTAAAACGGTCCATTGTGTTCATTCCAGCGCAGCGTTTATCTCTGAAGGACTGTTAGTCACATTCTGTTTCCACCCTGGAACGTTTGCACTTTTGTGCATGGCATAACTTTGGCACATATGCCATATATACACTGACACAATTCAATAAAGTTTTCCCGCTGAGAAAACTATGTTGTTCGAATGAGAAAGCATTCTTGTTCAATTGAAAAATGCAACTTTTTTTTTCTTCTTACCTCCGTGACAGTTCTACGCTTTGGTAAAAACCAGACCCCTCACTAATGATATTGAATATAAAACACATTGAAGGCACTAGTGAGGATTGCATCGCTTGTGTTATTCAGGAATAATGTACATTTTTGGGTCGCAAAAAGTGTAACAAAATCCCATCAGTGCTGGAGACAATGACACACAAATGTTTACATCTGAATTGTGTGGAGGAAAATAACCTTTCTTTCTTCTTTCTTCTTATTTCCGTATGAAAATGTTTTTGATGTTGAGTGATACTTTTACTTTTTAGTACAATCCTACACTTCAATTAAAAAAGTAATTACAAGTTGTAATTCGAGGTCTTGATTATACTCGAATTCATCACTATTTTTAAGTCTGTGTTTTTGAAAAAAAAAAAAAAACACCTGGATCATTGTCATTTATCGGCTTTAATCTGAAGAAATGCAGCAAAACCGCAGTGGCACAGCAAACTCTGGCTTCAGAATGTATCAGTTTGTCTGAGACGTGTTTCATTCTAAGAGCTTTACGCCTTAAACTCCCTACTGTGGTCCCTTCTCAAGGTTTCTCTTTTCCCCAGTTGAGGTTTTTCGAGTGTTTCCTTGCCCTGGAGAGGGGTTATACCAGGGGATGTCGTCAGCGAGTGCCATCTGTGGTCATGTGAAGCCCTTTGAGACCTACTGTGTGAGTAAGGGCTATATAAATAAAATCTGATTGATTGATTGGAAATACCTCTCTGACGGAGAGGAGGAAAGTATTTGTTGTCAGTGTGGTGGCCAATAAAGGGATACGGTGATAAAAGCGGTGCAAAAAAAAAAAAAAGCCAGATAAACCTTTTCGGAGCTCCGTGTAATTGTGTTTCTGTAAGTGGATCATGTCCCTGAACATCTGCACATTCAGTCGCGGATCACTGCCATCTTGACATCCTTCCTTTTTTTCCCTAGACTTTCTCCGCACCGTTCAGTGGTTAGAGATTGACTCTGAGCTTTTATAAAGTCCAAGGTAGCATGGACCCATTGACTACATATTGGTAAACAGCCTCTTCTTGGCGTATCATGAAAACGAAGGCAGCGATCAAAGCACCGCCTCCATTTATTGTGACCCCTATTCACATTGATCCAGAACGCCATGAAAACCACCGAACATCTGACCCAGTTGCTCAAACGCTTATTGCACTGACCTACATTAAGAGTGAGAGGAGGCGTCGTCTTGGTTCGGTGGTAGGAGCGCAGGTTTGAGCCTGAGTCACATGATTGTGTGCCACGCAAGACTAAACTTGATGATGTCAAAGGAGTCAAGAGGAGACGATGAGAGGCTGGAGAGTCGGAGAATTGGACCAGGCAATGAGAAAAAGGAAAAAAAAAAACATTATTGTTCGACCTTCCAGAGCTCAAAACTGTGTCTGTTCATTTGTCGAATGGTCCGTGGCTCTTCTTCATGCTCTCGGTAAAGTCTTCCATTCCTTGAGCTGTTTTACTGCTACAGACACAGTGGTGAAACAGGTTTGAGGTCAGGACTTATGTGACCTGTACTGGGACGATGAAGGCACCGCTGTGTCACATACTGAACACCAGCTGCTGATCTGACAGGTTAACGAGGTCAAGCTGCACCTGTCTGTCTGTCTGTCTGCACCTGCGTGTCTGTCTGTCTGCATCTGTCTGTCTACCTGCACCTGTCTGTCTATCTGCATCTGTGTGTCTGTCTGTCTGGACCTGTGTGTCTGTCTATCTACACCTGTGTGTCAATCTGCATCTGTGTCTGTCTGTCTGCATCTGTGTCTGTCTGTGTGCATCTGTGTCTGTCTGTCTGCATCTGTGTCTGTCTGTCTGCATCTGTGTCTGTCTGTGTGCATCTGTGTCTGTCTGTCTGCACCTGTGTCTGTCTGTGTGCATCTGTGTCTGTCTGTCTGCCTGCATCTGTGTCTGTCTGTCTGCACCTGTGTCTGTCTGTCTGCATCTGTGTCTGTCTGTCTGCATCTGTGTGTCTGTCTGTCTGGACCTGTGTGTCTGTCTATCTACACCTGTGTGTCAATCTGCATCTGTGTCTATCTGTGTGCATCTGTGTCTGTCTGTCTGCACCTGTGTGTCTGTCTGCATCTGTGTGTCTGTCTGTCTGCACCTGTGTGTCTGTCTGTCTGCACCTGTGTGTCTGTTTGTCTGCACCTGTCTATATGTCTGTCTGTCTGCACCTGTCTGTCTATCTGCACCTGTGTGTCTGTTTATCTGCATCTGTGTGTGTGTGTCTGTCTGCATTTGTGTGTCTGTCTGTCTGCACCTGTGTGTCTGTCTGCACCTGTCTGTCTGTCTGTCTGTCTGTCTGCATGTCTGACCATCTATCTGCCTATCTATCTATTTAGCCATCTTTCTTAAACTGCTTTATTGCATGACCTAAATTCCATATAACGTCACGATCACACAAACGAGTGTTTGATGCGAAAGATCAGAAAACACGACCTTCATCAATCAAGTAACACTAGTGCTGCATAGTATTGTAAAAATACTCATACCAAACATAATGAAGCGTACATTCATTGCGTGACAAAACCTCCCCAGTAGACAGAACTGTAATGCTTGTGAAGACACAGGAAACACAATAGTGAATTCAAAATCCACTGAATCTGGATTCCCACAGATCCCACTTCACTGTCTTAACAAACGTCTCAACGGAACAATCCCAACAGATGATGTTGGCGGTCACGACTGAACACTCTCGATAACAAACCATGTAGATATGGACAATTTTCCTCACACGAGAGAAGTTATAAAAGCACAACACATATTTCTTCAACAATTTCAGCTTCAGTGGGTTTCACAATAGGTCCAAAGTACATGATGTGTATTTCCGACTCAAAGGGAACAAATGCGAAACACTTAAAGAAAGCAACAATGGAGGCAGACCTCAATATGTGTTTTGAGAAAAGAAAGCTGCACAAAGGTATGTATAGAAAAATATAGAAAAATGTACATGGTGTACAACAATGAATAACAAGTATACAGCTCTGAGCAACGTTCAGACAGAATCAGTGGACAAGAAGCAGGAAAAAAAGCACGTCATTTAGGAGGCGTGAGGCTGCCAGCAACAACTAATGATCTCGGTCTGAAATTCTGCTGAACGTTGTTTCAAACAGAGGAAATGTAGCCCACAAAGGCTTTGGCGCCAGTTCCTTTGTAGCCTGTTGAGTTCAATTTAGAATGTCTGAACAGTGGAACGGAAGAACTTGGGATAGAACAGAAGGTGTAATGATATCAGCCGAATAGGAAACATAAGCATTTACAATTCTGTTTCAAACACAGTTTAAAACAGGAATGGGAGTCAGAGCGGGTCAAGTGCAGCAATTCAACCTTTACAACCCACCTCATGACCTAAATGGGTTCTATGTAGTATTTATAGACCGAACCCTCAACACCAGGGATGCGTCACGCACCAGAACACACTTAATGCGAAAGCCACCGACGCATCAGTGCTATATGTCCACAGACTGTAACAGACATACACACACATTTGTACCATGGTATTATGATTTCTTCTTCTCCAAACTAAAACCCTGTTATTGTTGTAATAGTTAAAGTCAATATATTCTATTTTTTGGGTTATTGTTTATTTCGAGCCATAGATAAACAAAATTTTTTTAATTTAATTCTATATACACACACATACATGGAACCAATAGTGGAACACAAGCTAATAAATGAAGACAATCAATACAGCACAGTGGTTTCCATGTAGTTAGTAACAATCCCACTCCCGATTCTCATTTACAATGTAAGATATAACTTGATCTTCTTTAATAATAAATTAAATCAATGTATTTATGACATTGAATTGAATTGAATTATAGAGTCAAAATAACACAAATAACAGAATGATAAACAGATTAGTAAAACTGATGTGGTTTACAAGTTATGTGTTTTTGTTGAAGAAAGACGACGAAAACTGCAAGTTGGCAGGAGAGAGATAGTACTTTTGGGATACACATTTGGAACGCCTGCAATCACATCGTTATGACAAGACTTTGGCGGGGACTGTTGGACAAATGTGGAACAGCATCCATGAATACACAACAGCATAAAGTAACATTATATGTTCAAATCCATTGGTTACTGCTGATAGTTTACATCACAGCTCTGTTAATTTGTTTCAGCTGTTATACAGGCACAAACAGGCGCAGTCAAACCACTAATCACCTTTTTCTGTTTGTGTTGCCAACAAACATGGTCAGAAGTGTCACAATTTAGTCTGAACTATGGGTCCACAAATTATGAGTTTATAAAAGATAATAACTTCACATAATAATTCTTTGATTATCCTCAAATTTTAAGTCACCCGTGCTTCTGTTTTTGTTTCCTTCTTTGTGTCAAAATATATTCACATGTAGGTGTAATTGTTCAGTTATACTTTCATACCCATCCAAACGCATGAATCTAAAGTTCTGCAGTGTGAATGTCTAAATCATGCTCACACATTCTCCAGAAAATCTCTTGAGCTTAGTGTCTTGCCTGAGATATCCTAAATGTTCAAATCGCCTTGAAATTGGATCTAACTTGAACAAACAGCCACTGAAGCAAAGTAGAGATTTGAAGAATACACTGGACTGTTATTGTTTTCATTAGGTTTTTTCCACTAAAGTATTGAAAGCGTTTTAGATGTTTATTAGCTGTACTCTACAGATCCTAAAACGCCTGAGACCATATCACACTCCTATGTTCACCATGGTCTGCATCTGTCAAGAACATGTTAGTGTATTCTGCAGTATATAATAATAATAATAATAATAATAATAATAATAATAATAATAATAATAATAATAATAATAATAATAATAATAATAGCTCAAACTTATATAGTGCTTTTTTGGACACTCAAAGACGTTTTACATAACAGACAGACAAGACAAATAAATAAATAAATAAATAATATATATCCCCATACCTCTGAATTGGCAGTTTCTTCTTTCAGGCGTACAGATTTACCTTGATCTGCCCGTTAAATATAACTTTAACTTTCAAGTATGTTCCAGAAGCAGTTATTAAAGTCTCATTTGCCTGGCAATGTGCAAGAAAAACATGACAAACTTAGTCACCCACACCACAGCATAGTCTCATCATCTGACCTCACAAAATAACTCCTAATAACCCGCAGACCTCCTCCATTCACATGTTAAGATGGGCCCATTTCTAAACAAGAAAGATGTATCCGGAGTACAAATAATGACAACTGTGTGCAGCAGTGAATACTAATGTGACACCAGCACCTTTCTCTGGCATGAGAGAGATACACAGGATTTTGAAATGAGGAACAAACATCACCTTGGTATGTGATTTCATTGGAACCTGCAAATTGAAGGATGAGCAACAATGAGACAAAAAGCCACATGTTAGGTTAAACATTGCAGTGTTAAAGATGTAAGTGGCTAAATGTGATGTGATACTCACAGTTAAACCACGACCAGCTCAGTCAAACAAAAAGATCAACGGAAAGGAATAATTTTGTTTGTCTTTTTATACCTATTTATACACAATATTCATCTTTGACCAGTTGCAATGATTACACACTAGGTCTCACTGATACTTTATCCATTAAGAATACATCACATTGTCATAATTCAGGAGAAGAGTTGAAAATATTTCATTCCGACGTAATTGGCAACAGTGTTCTTGTTCTGTGACTAGTATGATATAGTTGGATGAGTGTTTCTATTGTGTGATCTCGAGGGGACTTCCAAGTGTTATTCATGTGCTTGTCAACCTGCCTGGAGTTTATGGAAAGACACCACCTCCTAACACCGATGGAATATACAATTACACCACCGGAGCCTGGGGTCTCATTAGTGCAGATGCAAATGGTAAGTGACCTGTGTGCATCAATACTCTAGACACTGACAGGATCTCTGCGCGTTCACAGAATGCACGAGGACAGGAGTAAGCACACTCCAAATGAAACCTTTCTAACCTGTACAGAGTGTTCTCAATGCTAAAATGGGTGTATGCACAAATAGATGGCGTACAAACTTTTCCATGCTCACGTTCAGATGTATGAAAAGTGAAATAACAGAGGAAATTTGCGCTGCTCCAAGCCAACCCCATAGCTGGTTACGCACATTTCTATTGCTTTTGATACATTGGCAACACTTAGAGGTGATGAGGAGAAACTATTAATACTGTGAAAAAGGTCAGTTCCTAATGTCTAGGACACATAAAAAGCCTACCTGAGAGGCCTAATTATATCATACACCAAAGCTTTAAAGAACAAGCATGATAGTGAACTTAATGCCCTCGAACTGCAAATACAGGCACTTGAGAGAACGCACCAAACAGCCCCAACCAGTGAGACATGCAGAAAACTAGTGAATCTGAAATGAAAAAACAACTCTGTGAATACCTATAAAGCAAAGAGAGCCATAACTAGGTCAAAACAACAATTTTATGAATTTGGGGGAAAAGCAAACAAAGTACTAGCATGGCAACTGAAAACAGAAGAAGGAAAACGTATAATTCATGCCACAGAAACGCCATCCAAAGATATAACCCACAACCAAACTGAAATAAACTAGACATTTAAAAAGTATTATATGGATCTCTATTCATCACAGCTTCATGGAGATTTGTCACAAATGGAATCCTTTCTAGCCACAATTGAACTTCCAGGACTGTCAGTGGAACATACGGAGCAAATGGAGAAATCTTTTACTAGTGATGAGCTGTTAGCAGCTATCAAGCTCCCCCCTGTAAATAAATCACAAATGGTGGATTTCCAGCTGGATTTTATAAAGAAATTCAGGACCAGCTGGTACCACTGTTGTTAGATGTGTTGGAATAAAACAGAAAGGATGGACTTTTCCCGGAGTCATTCTCTCAGGCCACTATCACAGTCATTCACAAAAAGGAAAAGATACTAAAAAATGCTCCTTCTATAGACCAATCTCACTCCTTAACACGGATTATAAATTAGTCACTAAAATCATCGCTAGAAGGCTGGAAGTGTGTCTCCCCATGCTGCTTAACCCTGGCCAAACAGGGTTCATTACAAATGGACTGTCTGCTACTTGAGTTGCCTGTTCAACATAATACACCTGGCTAACAAAGATAAAATACCAAGTGTGGCTGTGTCACTAGATAATGAGAAGGTCTTTGATATGGTTGAATAGCTGTATCTGATATGTGATTAAAGTCCTGTACAGTTCCCCGCAGGCCAGAGTCATTTCAAATGGGGTTACCTCAGGCCCATTCCACCTCTACAGAGGTAATAGACGGGGGATCCAGTTAATCCTGCCCTCTTTGCACTGGCAATAGAACCACTGACGGAAGCCATTAGAAACAACCCTCATGTAAGTGGATTCATGTTTGGCACTAGAGAACATAAAATATCACTATTTGCAGATGATATTATTTTTATTCCTGACCAGCCCGGAATGCTCTCTTTCCCATCTCCAGGAAATACAGGTGTGAATACAGCCTATTCTTGGGTTATAAAGTGAACCTTGATAAAAGTGAGATACTGCTGCTGTCTGTCTTTGACTTTAATAGTGTTAAACATGTTTCCCTTTAAATGGTCTCCTACAGGTTTTAGGTATCTAGGGGTTTGGGTGGACAGTAACCTGAAAAATCTTTATAAGTTTAATTTAGTTGGTCTGCTCCAGAAGGTGGGAGAGGATTTGAACAGATGGATGGACATGCCTCTTACCCAAATAGGAAGAATTAATGTCGTAAAGATGAATATCCTGCCTAGACTCTTATATATGTTCCAGTCACTCCCAATCCAAGTCAAAACGACATTCTTCTCCTCACTTTAGAAAGTAACTAGGAAATTAATATGGCATGGTAAGGCACCAAGAGTTAGCTTGGATAGACTAACCTTGAGCTATGAGGATGGAGGCTTGAAACTCCCTAACTTTCAACTGTACTACTATGCTGCACCACTGGAAAATCTACCAGTACACCACATGGACTCAGCTCCATATACCTGATACACACCACATGGACTCAGCTCTATATACCCGATATACACCACATGGACTCAACTCCACATACAGGAGCTGAACTTATGGGACCGAGGAGGTGTGAGGTTAACATGTGTCTCTCTACGTAGTTCGTATAGTTAAGGTCTGGTATTGTCGTGTCTGGCTTTGTTTTGTCTTGTCTGGACCTGCCGTGCCTTGATTTGTCTTGTTTCATCCTGTTTTGTCTTGTCACTCGTGCTGTTTGGTCTTGTTTTGCTTGTGTTGTTTTGGCTGTCTCCTCTGACCCTGTTCATGTGGGTGGGGGGCGAGGGATGGTAGTGATTATATGTGACTGTTTTGTGCTGTAATGTAATGTTGTTGTCTCACGAAAAAAAAAATACTGTGAAAAAGTTCCTTCCTCAGAGTTATGTGCACATCACAGAAGCACAAATGAACAATTAACACACTGGCACGCCTTGCCACTGCCAGGGTAGCACAAATAGAGTGTTCAGGGTTGGTCAGAAATAAAATAGTGTTATCCACAAATAGTGAGGTTTTATGTATGCTAGCACCAACCTTGAATCCACTTATATTAGGGTTGTTCATGATCACGTCACCCGGCTGGGGGAATCCCACCTGGTGACCCCGTTTATACAAATTTGGATGTTAAATAGAAGTGTGAAAAGGGTATTCCAACATAAGTGGCCAATTCCACACTGATTGGGATGTACAAAAGAAATGTGCTTGGATTTAAGTGTATGGACAGTTTTGTACATCAGTTTTTTTTGTCCGCAGAGAGTTTGTCTGGATTTAAGCGTAGGCCGGGTTTCATTTTGAAATCCACGCAAGTCTTTGCACATGAGGCCCCTGGTGTTCATATCCTACTTATAAAGTGTGCTCAACCTCAGACAAGGCTCCAGAAACTCTACTAGCAACAGCCAACATGCTGAGGTTATGGACAGACGGTGCAATTATAAGGAAAAACAGAATGCGCTTGGTGAACCATCAAATTCAGCATTATTCTCACTCCAGTAATCTGTAACAGGCACAAGAATCAGAGTAAGTGTCTTTGTCGTACATCAAGACACCAGAACATTATTATTTTTCAATTACATGGATGGAATTTTGATAGAACTCAATCTATTCCAATTAATATCACATTTGAAATTTGCAGTGACTGAAAATATATAACATACTTCGTTTCATATATTTCTTCAGAAGTTGTGTATTTTTTAAATTAGATATGAAGAAATCTCATTCCTCAGCTGGAAGTGGATGCAAACCACTGTGACAGCTTGTTACCAGTGAATATAACTCAATATAAGCTGAAATATCTTATTGGGCCAAAACAGATTTGTTTTTCTTCCCTAAAAATCCCATTTTCTATTTGTGTGTATGATAATCTTCAGGTGAGTGAACAGATGAAGCTGGTAACGAAATGAAAGCTGTATCAGAGCATCGGCTTTGTTACGGCCTATCAATTGTCAGCACTCCCATTCAAACCGACTCCCATTGGTCGGACCAATCACATCCCTGTTATGGAGCAGGTCTGATATGGCGTGGTGCATTATTGGACTGCCACATGGAATTCTTCAATACGGGTGAAGGCTTTTGTTCACCCTGTATTCAATTTGTAATTCTGTTTCTCTCTGAGGTGGCTCCAGCCCATTGTGATCAAAGTTTGGTTCTTCCTGTGATTCAGAGACGTCAAGCTGTCTGGAAATATGGATGTCATGCGTGTCTAGAGAGTTTCTGACAGAAAGTCTCATTTTTTTCCTCACACAAACCACATGACCTCCTCTGAAAATCTCTTTTTAATTAGTTGTAATTCGTGGATGTTTTTGAAAGACATTTATATATCACTAGGTTTTTTTAAAGACTGTTCTCCACATATATAATGTGTTTTATGTGCAGTTTTCTATTTTTGTGCTCACAACACCGTTTGAATGTCTTTGTTTGAGTTGAATGTTTAACTCATGCCTGGACTGAGTTTCTATCAGCGCTGAAGATGGTCTACTGGTAAAAACATGGCTTTCCACAGAGGAGACTGAGGTTTTTCCAGGAGAAGACATCTTCAGGTCAGACTCTGTGTGTGCGTGTGTGACTCTCAGTGAAGAAGACAGTGTTAATACTTCCATTGACTCTCAGTGGGAACACTTTGTTGATGACCTTTTTTAGCCAATGCATCAAAGTCTGGTGTTACCGTATTTTCCGCACTATAATGTGTACTTAAAAGCTTGTCATTTTCTCAGAAAATGATGCGGCGTGTTTCAACCCAGTGTGCCTTATGTGTAAATTGAGTTCCAAAATCTGTACAAATGTTGTGTGGTTTTAGTCAGCACTCCACTTGATTGACTGTCAGACACTTTCCCCCCGATGGGAAAATGGTCCAGGAAACACCAAAAGAGTCAAAAGAGTCAAAAGGAACTGACAACCATCAGACACAGGTTTTTAGGTGGCATCCACCAGACCCCACGGAACAGACCCACCGGACCAGACATCCATGGAGACAGCGGGAACGAGACCGGCGCCAACCAGAGCCAGACCGGGAACCAGATCCGACCGATCCGGTGCGAGTGTAGTCTGGTCGGATCTGAACCAGCGTGGATCAGATCCGTCTGGGAGCTCGTTTGAGCTCCCACACTTGTTGAAATACTTTACCTAAACTTAACCGTACAGACAAATCCACATGATCTTTCATGGAAACCACAGTGTCCTTCATAGGTCTGACTGTATATTGCATTAATACATAGTGTCCTTCATAGGTCTGACTCTATCACGTTGACTCTGTAAGATTTCCCGTCGGGTGTGTTTGTAGCGACTTAGCAACGGCTCCATCAAAAAAATAGAACTCCTGCGACGCTGAGAGACACTGAGACGTGGCATGATGGCAGTGATCAGATGCGGTAATAAGGCTAATGCGGCACCTACTGGCAGCACCAGTCATTACAGGAAAAGTTCAAATGACGCAGTCACAATTATCATATTTGGACAATTCTATTCTTTCGCCGGGCCGGATTAAAAAGACTGGAGGGTCGGATGTGGCCCGCGGGCTGTAGTTTGCCCACCTGTGGTCTATAACCACAGAACCAATCAGAGCCCTTGTTATATAACATGTCATCAGCTACTGTGTCCTCCATACTCATCTTCCAACAGTGGAGCTTGTTTTGTCATAAACACTGCTTCAGATTAGTTGTAATATTTAAGTGGAAGACTTCAGGAAGAAAGTTTTGAACTATGGCACCACAACAGTCATAATGTGTGGTATGTCAATAAGTTTAGTCATATTATATTGTTGATAAATGTGGTCATACTGGAATTTGCTTAAAATAAGGGGAAAACCTCAATTGCATCTGTAGCAAAACACTGTTAGAGCACATTTGGAAATAATTTTATTCAAAATAAGCTGCAAATTCTGTCCTAGAAAAGGGAAGATAGTCTAAGTTCTAAAATAAGGCAGACGCTTTTGAAACGACAAAGTATTTTTTCTAATTAGTTCTTAAAAGGAAAAAAAAACAATGCAGCAAGGTCAAATATTAAGCAGTAATGTGCATATGTAATTTATGTTGTATATTAGAATTACACGAAATGTGTTTCTTTTATTTTCATATGTTGTAGTTAATACCTGACAGGTTAGGCTTCCAAGTCAATAAGAGGGACTTTTTATTTGAGCCCGTACTCAACTGGAATTTTGTAATGTGACACCGTCCTTTATATTTACTGTTTTCACGCCAGTACCTCTTCCCTATTGTTCCAACGTTACTGGGAGAGGTAGACTATTTTGCAGTCGGGGAAATTTTAGGTTTTCCCTTTGTTAATTACCGTTTTTCTATTCATTGGCACAATCAAATTTGTTTAGTGATGATTGTAATGTGTGGGGATGCTTTTGTGTTTCATTTGATATGTGCTGTGACTTCATTTGTGTTCCGTACTAACGGGAGGCCCATGTTTTTACGTTGTCTTGTCAGGTATGAAATGTTCTGTTTTAATGATTTAATCTTATGACATATTATTCCGAGCTTGATGAGAGAGTGACATCATTTGCCTTGACAGAGCGCATACAAAAAAAATAATAGGAAACACTCTCCTAACTCTTCCACGAGCCTCCTTTGAAAGAAAAACCCAGCGCAGAGATGGACTATGCATGAGGTATACACACTACATTAATATTCTCCAAATAAGTTACATCCCCTTTCTTGAAACCAATTTTTGCAGTGTGAAGCACATCTCTGTTGAAGCTGTAATAGGATGCGTTTTACATCCCTACATGTCAGAGGACGTGGGCTTCAGTCACAGTTGAACGCTTATATAGTTGAAGTATACGGTTGAAATAAGATTGTGTAGTAGGTAATGTGGTTGAAAATATTCATGACACTATGCATTTTCTGATCAACTAACAGGAAAATGAAATCAAAATGCAATTAACCCTCAGTCTCTGTCTTGTACAGTTCACAGAACTTGATGGCTTCCATTTACAACCAACACACCCTCTGGGTCTGGATTGATTGTTTGTAGGTCTATCTAATAACATCCACAGTCTATTTGGTCCGTTGGACATATGCCTTACAAATCCAAAATGAACAGCAATGTCCTAGGCTGCCTCTCAAATGAGAATTCATATGGAAAGAAAAGTGGAGAAAAAATAAACATGAAGGTTCCAGCACATGGAAAAGAGCCAAAACATGGCATTCATGCAGTGATGGACCCTCAAGGCCAGCAAGGCCTTCTCTGCTGGCCTAAACATAATCAGGAAATTTTTTTTTAAGATATATTTTTTCCACAAATATGTATTAAATTATTCCCCATGGTCTATACTCTTCATTCCATAGATTTCCTCAGTTGGTTACTCTGCTTCCAGCCCCAGGAGGAGATTTGGAGGGCGGGGTTTATGTTAGAGTTTTTATCCAATCATTATTCACTATCATGTCTTGCCAGGATCAACAATCTGCCTCAAAGCCTTCCGAAGCAGCCCTGCAGGCTGCATGGCTGCTTGAAGTCTATTTAGAGCACTAGGCGGTCTGTGCCATGACCCTGCCATTAAGTCGTAGGCGTCAAATTTGGCCTCACTGGCGCCATCTAGCGGGCCTATTATAGCATCAGTGCGTGCACGTCTTTTTATTGTGTGCGTGATAGTGAGAGGCGGAGCTATGTAAAGCCAGCAGACACGTCAATTTGATAAGCAGGAAATAAGGAAATTGACCATTTGTAAGAACAGAAAAAAAAGGATAATTTGTGTAGCGTGACAAGTTTATTTAGTTTTTAAAGAAAAAGTTCTAGTTTTTTCATCCCACAATGGCTGAAGGGTGTGAAGATACTGACTTGGTCACGGAGACTGCCGACCCCCGCCACAGAGCTGATAACTATGAACTTACACCTGGCTGCAGGCTCCCAAAAGTAAGTTAATGTTACTGTTAAAAATATATTCATGAAATATTTCCAACAAGTACGGACCTCAGACTTTTGGTCACACCTAACTACTGCACGGTAGATCATACCGACCACGGCTGGACGGTCCGTGCTTGTCCATGCCTGGTTCCGTGACCGGTGCGCTGCCGCATGCACTGATCGGTGCACCGCGATAGTGCACGCCACGATCGGCTCGGCCACGATCGGCTCGGCCACAATTGGCGCGCGCACGTACATCATGTGTAAATACATCATGTGTAGATCCATGGATCAGAATGATGGTTTAAGAGGTGGATTAAGTCGGGTAGGATATCACTGCTGGCCCACGTCTGAAATGCACGGCCCGCCACTGCATTCATGCAATATTAACTCATAAAGACCCAGCGCTACTTGTACAGTATTTCTCAAATAAATTTTCCTTCTATTTAACCTTTTTTATATCAGCACTTAGTACAATATTATCCCTCATATTTTTCTATTTTGATATTGTTAGTCATTCATTTCCCTATATTTAATGCCCTATATTTATTGTAGATGTTCTTGAAAACTCAGGATAAATTCAAAGGTTATTATATCCTACAGAGAGCTGCTGATAGCTCAGATGGTACGGCATTGGGCTGGTGCATAGGGGACCCGGGTTCAATTCCCAGGATGAGCGTCCAGCAGGTCCTTGGGCAAGACCCTTCACGCTACTGTCTACTGCAGCCACAAGGGGGCACGTGTCTCATTGTGCCGGTTAAAGCCCACTTGTGTCAGGAAGGGCATCCGACGTAAAAACTCCTGCCAAATCAAATATGCAGAAGGGAAAAAGCCGAAAGAACTCATCATATCGAAAGAGAAAACTGAAGAAAAGCGACATTTTCAGCAAAGACATTAATAATGAAATGTAGAATTATCTCCACCCACTGCCAATTAATCCAAATCCATGGGTTTTACGAGTGAATCAAGGTTGTAGAAGATGGTGGCATTTCCATGGTAACTACAGAGCCTCCGAACATCCAAATGGGTCATATCTGATGACCATGAAAAGACGAAAAATACATTTAGAGCATTGGACAACGGATATTTTTAGAATTCAAGTCTCAGGTCTTCACTGGAAGTACAGTATCTGTTCCAAAGATCTGTTTATCCTCACGTCCCGTTAAGTGTTTTGATAAGAATACATTTCAGTCACGCTTCGGGTCATGTCGACCTGGATGCAGACGGACGGAAAGATCACCAAACGATGGTCAAAACAAAGTAATTAATTTGATAACATCACAGTTGGCCATGGTGGTCTGTCACGTAGACAGCTCGCGCAACACTCAAGCCATTTATGGTCCTGACGGATGTGCAACGTTTATGTAACGCCCATGTGTTTAATAGACAAATGCATAAACATTAAAATGGGATTTCTCTGACCAAATAAACTGAGATGGGAGATTTTTTTCGCCATCAGACGAGCAAACTTTGAACCTGTGTTTTCATTCTACAAATTCACAACATTTAATGCCAAGTATGGGGCTCGGAAGAGGCCTGGATCTGCCAACAGAGAGACGTAGCGACAGTGTCTGAGGCGCCTAAACGAAGGTAAGAGATTTTTCTTGCCAATTATATATATATATATATTTATATATACAGTCACAGTCTCATCACGCCTCGGTGTGAGTGCTCTCTGAGATATTTTAAGGTGTAATGTGTGATTTGTGAGGAAATCCCACTCACAGTTGCTGTGGTTGTAGTAGTAGACCTCTTTGTATTTAAAGCGAATTGACCCAGGCCTGGTATTTAAGAACTGGCCGATTACACTAAGGAGTTCCCTTAATGACAGACTGACACCCCAAGTGTGTGAAAGAGAGGTATCACAGGTCATTTCTTCCTGCAGCTGTCAGGTGTTAGAAATAGAAACTGAACTGACTGATACACAATACAACATCATTTAATTGTCACCGTAAACATTGTCAACAACATTTACTGTGAAAGTCAGTTTGGCAACTCCACATGACAGCAGGCACAAAAACAAAACAGTATAAATAAAGAAAAGGCAATAGTATAAAATTCCGGTGAAAAACACTGCGGTGTGAAAGGTTTGTTAAATACATTGCATCAAATACGTTTTTAGTGCAAAAGGTGCAAGAAGGTGCTGGGTGGGGGGGGTGATAGAACATGTATCATGATTGCACATGTTTTTGTGTGTGATGCATGGTACTAATTATTAACATGTATTGATATAATTAGTGGATCAACATGTATAAAACCACAGGTGTCAAACATGCGGCCTGGGGCCCAAATGTGGTCCACCAAAGGTTCCAATCCGGCCAGTGGTGTGAATTTGTGAGATGCAAAAATTACAGCCAAGATATTTTTTAACATTATGGGTTAGGGTTTGGCTGCTATTATCATAATAACCTATAAATAACAGAAATAACATTAACAACCTCAAAATGGTTTTGAGGCTGTTAATATTATTTCTATTTTTTAAAGGACAGTTTGTAGATATAACAGTTTCATCATATAAGGACACTTTGGAGATGACACTATTGACATGTAATTCTGTTATTATTGTACTGACTCCGCCCACTTTGCACCAAATTTGGCTGAATTTCACACCCAGGTACTGAACAGTTTAGATCAGTCGATGGTTTTGGTCGACAGTGGATGTTTGGGTCTTTATGGGTTAAACGGGTTAAATGCTAATTAGCACATCACAAGTTCTTGTCATTGCAGCTGCACAGAAAGAAGCATATTTTAGATCCCTAATTATCATCTCAGCACTGCTTTAACCTTTTTGTGTCCTGAGTCCCTGCAGACTGTCATAGCGGGAAGTGGTGGCGTGTAGAAACTGTAAGCATTAGCATTATGGACAGCTGGAGGCAGGTCTCATCTGCTCCAACTCTGACCTTCACCAATCCAGCCGCTGAATTAGTGGCTTTTTGAACAGTACTATAGATCAGTGGTCCCCAACCCCTGGGCCGTGCCCCGGTACCGATCCGTGGGTCAATTGGTACCGGGCTGCAGAGAAAGAATAAATAACTTACATTATTTCCATTTGATTTATTATCTGATTCTGCAGCGTTTTATTTTGGAAAATAACCAGATTCTCCCCGTTACATCTGTTGGGGCTGAACGCTCGCTCATGTTCTGCCCCAAAACCTGAACATGTTCAGATTTTGTCGCAGAAAAAACACCCAATCTGGCAACACCAGTCACTGCAGTCGCACCACTGCATGCACCGCACATTATGAAGCATGGAGGAGAAACCAGCATGAAAAACAGCAGCACCAGCACGTAACCTCAGACTCTTGGTACTGAAAACAGTTTTAGGGTTTGAAGTTGGACACGAAGATGAAGTCTGACGCATAGTTTCACTGTTAAAACAGATAAAGTCATTGTGGTTACTCTGTTATGTACTCCTTATGATGTTGGCGCGATATCACGAGGACACTGCTAATAAAGTTGCACACAAGTACACAGTGAATTCACATTTATTATTTTATTTGGAAAATACGGCCATATCAAATTGTTTTGTTGTTTTTATCTGCCACACCCGAAAGGCCGGACCGTGAAAATATTGTCTGACATTCAAACGGTCCGCGGCACAAAAAAGGTTAGGGACCCCTACTATAGATCACTTCATCAACACACACACGAACAAACAAACACACACACACACACACACTCACACACTGCAACATCCAAAGCACACCCTCGTTTGATCAGGCATAGACAACACATACATGTGTGACGTTCACTCATACATTAATTTGTGAAGCGCTCGACAAGATTGACTCATTGCTTCTAAATCAGTCGTCCTCAAACACGTACCAATCTTCAGGACTCATCACCAGTGGACGTCCAGGTCAGTTAAGAAAGCAGCGTGTTCTCCTAGTTGTACCTTTATAGAGTGGACTTCCTATAGAAAGAATCCCAATGTATTTGCGCTGCCATGCCAACCACTTATCTGAGCCTGACGTGCTTGTCTGTTCCGACTTCCTCTCCATTACTAATCATCACCTACACTCATGAAGGAGTGTTTTTGCTTGGAAAACCTGTATTTATAGCCCAAATCCTTCATTGCGACTACCGGTATACGGTTGGAGATATTCTAGTGGTTTGTTGATGCACAGTTCAGACTAAATTATGTCCGTTCTGACCTCGTTTGGATGAGTCAATACAGATCTCTAGTTCAACTAATGACAACACGAGCCACACGGAAAACAGATATGTGTTGAGCTAACAGCTACATATAATGCAAATTCTAGGATCATGCACATGGAGATAATGATGTACACTGTGTGACCTGTAAAAACTGGATGATGATGAATTCTTTCGGCTTTTTCCCTTCTGGGGTCGCCACAGCGGCAGGAGTTTTTACATCGGATGCCCTTCCTGACACAACCCTTGTATTTATCCAGGCTTGGGACCAGCACAATGAGACACACGCACCCTTGTGGCTACAGTAGGCAGCAGCGTGAAGGGTCTTGTCCAAGGATCCACACTGGACGCTCATCCCAGGAATCGAACCCAGGTCCCCTATGGACCAGCCCGGTACCTTAACAACTGAGCTATCCAGCCATGTGTGACCGGGAAAAACCTACTGATTCCATGTGTGTGTCTGAACAATGAGTTGTTGTGAGTGGCAGCTGTCGATTCCTCTGTGGTTCTGGTCGCTCTGAGTGTGTTCTGGTCGCTCTGAGTGTGTTCTGGTATGTGACCGCCTCTATTCGCCAGTCCACAGAGGTGCAGTGTGCTGTGATTGTTGTGTTGCCTTTTGGTTGCACATGACATCCCGCTATTTGCTCTACATTTACTCGCTCTTTGGTGTGGCCTTTTGTTTGGTGTACGTCCCAGGCTGTAATTTGCTGGAGCTGTGCTTTCTGACGCTTGGATGTGACAAAAAACCTCTCTGTCAACTCTACTGTTAGGGGTTAAAATCTGCTGCTGCCAGAAAAGGGGAGCAGGTCTCTGGTCTTGGTTGAAAGTGATGAGTTCTTTCGGCTTTTTCCCTTCTGGGGTCACCACAGCGAATACAATTAGCATATTTCATTTGGCAGGAGTTTTTACATCGGATGCCCTTCCTGACACAACCCTTGTATTTATCGAGGCTTGGGACTGGCAGAATGACACATTGAGGCTACAGTTCAATCAAATTTTATTTATATAGCCCTTAATCACCCAAAGGGTCTCAAAGGGCAGTTGTAGGCAGCAGCATGAAGGGTCTTGCACAAGGACCTACACTGGACGCTCATCCCGGGAATCAAACCTGGGTCCCCTATGCACCAGCCCGGCGCCTTAACAACTGAGCTATCCAGCCGCAACTCTGGTTTTGGTTGAAAGTAAAAGGCTAATTATCAATATACACACATTTAATATTAAAGGTCAATGCAAGTCCATGTAAGATCTGAACTATTTTGCCGAGTTTGTGCTTTTGGGTGTTAATATGTGGAAAGTTCATACTGATGAAAATGAAGCCCAAACATTGCATCTTTGTATTCATATAATCAGTTTAGATGGTGATAAAAAGTTAAAATAAAACTGACTCAGCTTTTCCACAGTAGATGTGTTAGTATTGATCAGATTACGCATTGTTGGATTTGATTTATTAATATCCCTTCATTCACTTTTGGAATACGGAAATGAAAACAAACGCCGAGTTATTGAATTGCGCTTTTGATTGTGTCATTCAATACGGACACAATTACAGGAAATTGGATTGTCAGTTGGATTCATTTCAGCAGTTGGTTATCGTCCAATCCCTGCCCTGTCGTCACTCGTACAATAACCCAAATAAGAAAGTTGGGTGAACAAGCGATACGAGAGTTTGCCTTATTTTGTGTTCCGCTGAAGACACTGAACCCAACACCACTCATGTTTAGTCTGGTCAACTTGTTCTTTTTTAAAATTGCGCTTCAGTAAAATGTATGTTTGCTTTATGTTATGGAAATACACACTGAAGGCTCCAACACCAGTCGGAAACATATACAGTAGGCGTTGTGAAAAACCTGTACTCATCTAGGTTATATTTGTGAGCACAGTCAGCTGCATATTATGTGTTTGATACAGTGCAATAATCGCGACCATAAAACAGACGCCGGGGAACATATGTTACCATGCACACATCGTCTGCCATACACACATTAACTCAACTCCCTCAATTACCATATAGATAAGAAGGCTTTTCCCTCTGCTTTGAACTCATGCTTAATCTAATTTCTTTTTTATTTGGTCCTTTTGTCCTTCTGTCATTGTGACGTTTATAAGGTGTAGGCCGAAGTTCCTCAAGTGATAAACGCCAGATACGACTCGAAACAACTAAATGAAAAGAAGAACAGATGTGCATGGAGCAGCGTTTTCTCATACACCAGGGGTTTTCAAACCTGGTCCTCGAGGTTCGGTGTCCTGCATGCTTTAGATGTTTCTGTCTTGCATCACACCTGGGTGTCATTACATCAGTGGTTTTCAAAGTGGGGGCCGCGGCCCACTGGGGGGCCGCCAGGGGGTGCTAGGGGGGCCTCAGAAAATTGGATGGAAGGAAAAAATATAGTATTACACA
>JAPTHA010202720.1:0-10785 GCA_029814585.1 Gymnapogon annona | reverse complement strand
CACACACACACACACACACACACACACACACACACACACACACACACACACACACACACACACACACACAACAAGAGCACAAAAAACATAAAACAGGTACAGTGACAAGAAACAAAGAAACACATGAATAAGTGAATCGCATGAGTCACAGAGAAACATATGTTGACCTCTGACCTCCTAAGTCCTACAAGCCCTGCTCCGGTATATAGAGCTGAACCAATGTGGTGTACTGATCCACTTTCCATGTACTTTATAAGCAAAAATGGAAATTGGAAAATGGAAATTTCTCTGAGTGGGACTAATAAAGGAATCTAATCTAACTAAATAAACGGTTAGTTAAAAGTGTGTTCTGTTCTGAAATCTGTTTTTTCTGTCTGGTCACATGTGTGTCTTTGGTCAAATTTCTCACAGACACATTTTGAGGATCAGCCTCTGAGGATGGCCGTGATCCTGTCTGAATGTCTACATGGGGAAAAAAGAATCCTGACTTCATCCTCTGAAGCCCAGGTGAGATAATGGGAGTACTGGACAGCACAACCCTCAACGCCCCTGTACAGAAACCTAACATCATGTTATCGGGGAGTTCAGGAACAACATGGTCAAACTTCTCAAACTTGTTGGTTTAATCGTTCAGTCTACATTTGTTTTTGTTCCATGCGTGTTCAGTTCAGTTCAGTTATTTCATGTTTTCTTTGATTTTCTAGCAAATGAACAGCAGTCCAGCCACGGATCAAGACCAGAGGGACTTGGACAACAGAGTCAGAGAACTGAGGGAGCAGACCTGGGTAAACTCACATACTGGCAGCATTTTTGGAGCAGAATGAGCACAAAGTATGTTGTGGAAATGTATTTCTGATGCTTTGAAACAATAACCAGGTACCGTATTTCCCGACTATAAGTCGCTCCGGAGTATATGTCGCACTTGCCAAAAAATACATAATAAAGAAGAAAAAAAATATATAAGTCACACTGGACTGTAAGTCGCATTTTTGGGGGAAATTTATTTTACAAGATCTGAGACCAAGAACAAACATTTAATCTTTAAAGGCAAGATATAATAACAATAGAATAGAGGGTAACAGGCTGAATAGGTGTACAGTATGATAACAATACACACTGATGGATATTCAGCTACATGAAGCACAGACAGCCAACTGAATACATGTATATCTATAGCATAAGGCACATGCTAACAAGTTTACCAAATCCCTCCACCTCACTCCAAATCAATAAATCCATTGAATTCTTTATCCACTGTGTCGCTTCTGAACAACTGCGCTAACTCCAGAGGTAGACGACGCATCAGTTCCAATTATTCCGGCCTTTCTGAATCCCTTCAGGATAGTTTCAGTTGTCACTTGAAGTCCATGCTTTCTTGATCCATCCAATGACTTGCAGGACAGTTACACGGTTCATCCTCCCGGTTGCCGTGACGCCGTGCTCTCTGTCAATCATCCACTGCTCCCACAGGTGACGCAAGACTGCCTTAAAGTTCCGGTTCACGGAGAGGTCCAGTGCCTGCAGTACTTTGGTTAAACCTCCAGAGTTGATGCCTAGAGTGCCTTTGTGTGGTTGTCAGTGTGAAAATAACAAATGTGAAATTACATATTTGAATAATTTCACATATAAGTCGCACCCTGGCCAAACTATATGGTTTTCTTAAAATAATGACACAGCTTTTCTGGAATTCATACCAATTATGCGTCCATTGTTTTATTTTCAATATTCCAAGCCAAGTTGAACTGAACTGGTTGAGGAAGTTATCATATTTGAGATACTGCTGGTGTAAAGATGGCTGACACATTTTCAGTTTGGGGTTTTTACCCTGCACACCGCCTCCGCCACCAGAACTCCTTGTCTCGAAGGCATTATCTCGGACAGATGTTATTGCCTTTCTGTGGGTTTTAGCTTTTCACGTTCAGGTTTCCAAAGTTTTATAGTCATCCATATGAGGGGGCGCTGCAGTCGAAAATCTGTTTTTTTTACACAAGTTAAGGAATTATTGGCTAATTGAGATATATTGGGTTCATATTGATGGTCTTAGACATGTCTATTTTCTGAAACTATCCAGAGTTCATAAGGGGTCATTTTCATTGACTCGGTGGAGTTGTATTATACTTGGTTTCTATTATTGCGTCACTATCAGGTCGATTTAGCTCAAATTGAGTTCATATTAAGTGACTAACAATTGTCTTTCTTCATGCCACTACCTTGAATTTGCGGAAAGTCATTTTAACAAAGGGGCAGTATGTTTCAAAGGGATGGGGGAGCAGAGGATCTGGGGCGGGGGGGGCTGTTTTGGCCCCTGACAGCATAAGAATCGTTTAAGTTATGCTTCCTGTTTTTGCATTTGTGATACAGGAGTGTGAACGGGAAATCAAGGCACTGGAAGATCTAAACGAACAGCTGACGTTTTTACATAAGAACTGGGAAGACCAAGGTATGTACGGCAGAAGTGCACGTGAAGTGACAGCAGTCACTGGGAATTCTTACCTCGTTCTTGTCTTACTTGTTTCCAGTGGAGCAGTTGGAGGGAGTGTCCAAGGAGATGGTGCAACAGGAATGTGTCCGACAGGCCAACTTCATCACACAGACCAAACAGGTAATGGAAGCAAATGTTGTGTTGACGTGACACAAACCAGTTCAGGCTAAACTATCACATCTCATCTGAGCCAGTTAGTTGAACGTGTCTGGACCTAAGAAAATATGCACCTGGTATGTGATGTCCTGACTGCTAATTATGGAACTGTTCCCTAAACTATTTATGGAGAACCATAGCTTTACAAAAATAAATATATATATACATAATGTATATATACAGTATATGAATGTGACGGTAGATTTAGACTTAGACTTCCTTTATTGTCATTACACAGACACACACAATGAATCTGGTAACGAAATGTCATAGATTGGCAACTGATAACACAAATAAATATGGAGAATACAAAAGTGCAAGTTTGCTGAAGTGAATAATATAATATGATAATAATAATAATAATAATAACATGGGGCGGCCAGGGCTCAGGTGGTAGAGCCATGGCCACCATGAAGGGTTGGCGGTTCGATTCCGGCTCTCTCCTGATCATGTGTCGTTGGGCAAGACGCTTCACCCACCTTGCCCATCCCTGTATGAATGTGTGTGAATGATGACCCTGCGATGAACTGGGGACTTGTCCAGGGCCCCCCCCCCTTTACCTCTTGAGTAGCTGGGATAGGGTCCAGTGACCCCCGCAACCCTGCAAAGAATAAAGCGGGTTTGGAAGATGGAAGATGAATAATGTAATGTATAAATGTATATATAATTTTATTTTGATTTTTCATTTCACAATATTACTGTTACATTCATAACCCACCATGACAGGATCAGAGACAACAGACAAAACACAAAATAACAAAAATAAACTCAAAACACACACAGAGCACAAACATCACAAAACGGGTACAGTGACCAAAAACAAATCGGTGAACTGCATGAGTCACAGAGAGACATATGTTGACCTCTGACCTCCTAAATCCTACAAGCCCTGCTTGGGTATGTAGAGCTGAACCAATGTGGTGTACTGGTACATTTTCCATGTACTTTATAAATGGTTCCATATCTTGGAGTACATCCAGTAGGTTATTTTCTCCAGGTTCACACAACTGTTGACTTCTTCAACCATATGTTGATTGGAAGGGGGGCGGAGTCTAATTTCCATTTTCTATCAATGCTGAATTTATGAAATTTTGCGACTAATAAAGGAATATGTTATCTTAATGCATTTCTTAGTGATTGTCAATAGAATTTCTGTCATTTTCTTCACATACCTTGAGAGTTTGAGTTTAGTTCCATTCACTAGTAGACAGACTTCAGGCTCCAGTGGAAATGTGGATATCCATATTTTCACACACACCCAGTGATCTTTATGGACGTTTAATATTTTTACTGATTGCCATTTTTTTTTCTGGCTTGAAGTGATGAAACCATTTTTAGTTTTAAGATTGAACTTGTTTAGTTTTCTTACTTAACTTGATAACAGAGAACCTCCAAGAAAATGTTGAAAAATTAAGTCATTTGTGTGTATATCGCTCAACACTAACTGACAATGTCATTAGGGCTGTGGGGGCCAGGGGTGGGGGTCTTCGCTGCCCTTGTGTTGCCATGTTTACCATCCATTGGCATCTTCTTGAATTGATGATGTCGTAGGCCCACATCTGCCTTCACTCCCATGTCTGTGGCAGCGTTACAGCGCGACTTACAGGTGGTTTTGTGTGATCACACATTTCCTGAGACCATGCCATGTTTGTTTTCTTTTTTTCAAACAAAAAGAAGTGAATTGTATTGGTCTGTGGACAAAACCAGCAGCCCTGACTGCTGTCCATAGGGTGTATTTCATTTGAAGACATGATCACTACAGTGATAGCAGTAGGAAAGTTGTACTAAAGGTTATATAAGGTATACATATATATGCACACATATAAATATGATGATGATTTCTTTTGGCTTTTTCCCTACTGGGGTCGCCACAGTGAATCCAATTCATATATTTGATTTTGGCAGAAGTTTTTACATCGGATGCCCTTCCTGACTCAACGCACTGGACACTCATCCCAGGAATTAAACCCGGGTCCCCTATGCACCAGCCCAGTGCCTTCCAACTGAGCTATCCAGCCGGGATACACACATATACATACGTCTGTGTATATTTACTGTATGTGTGTGTGTGTGTGTGTGTGTCTTTGTACATGTAAAAGTCATATCCTATTTTGTGCCCTGAATATGTGTTGCACTTGTATGACACATATATACTGAAGCTCTGTTTGTGTAAAACAAGGTAAATTTTTTGGAATTAGTGCAAGACTTTATGCCACATTCGATTTAAAGCAAGAACCTTAGATCTAGAAGTGCTGGTTTGACTTTTTTGTTAAATCGTTTTCTGACATTTTTAAAAAGATTTTTGACTAGACTTTTTGTTGACTTTATTTAATTCAAACAATTCGGGTTTTGTTTTTGTTTCTTCTTGGTTTTTCAGACTAAATGTTTTATGTGGCGTATTTTTTTTATGCAGATGGTGCTGGAGAAGATTGTGAACATTTTAAACGCTGCAGGACAGATCGTGCACACCCTCACAACAGCGGAACTACCCGAGTGGAAGCGCAGGCAGCAGCTGGCCTGCCTGGGAAGTCCATCCAACACGTCTCTGGACCATCTGCAGACCTGGTAACAGGAACCTGACTGTTGAGACTTCTGTTTAACAACATGTTGAACTGTTTTCTTTCTGGACATCACGGTCGCTGTTTTGGGACACTAACTTGCCGTACATTTGTGGGCGTTTGTGGCTCAGTTGGTAGAGCAGGTTGTCAGATGGTCGAAGGGTTGGCGTTTTGAATCCTGGCTCTGACTGTCCACATGTCGAAGTGTCCTTGAGCAAGACTAAACCCTAAATTGCTCCCAGTGGGGCCTGGTATGGTGTAGCTCCGCCCACTGGCGTGTGAATGGTTAGATGTGAGTCAGTGTGAATACCATGGTATGTGTAGAAAAGAACTATTTAAGTGCAGCCCATTTACATCAGTGTGTGTGTTCATGTTCATTTATATTTAATCTTCAGGTTCACCACTGTGGCAGAGGTTCTGCAACAGATTTGTCAGCAGCTGAAGAAACTGAAGGAACAGAGCGATAAATACAATATCAATCAAAACTCCAACCTCGCTGACGTCATGGCTCAGATCGACACATTTACACTTGCCCTGCTCAGACGACTGTTTGAAAAGTAAGACTCAGTGTTGGACTCTCGTACGGTTTCACACGTGCGTTTCCTCACATTGTTCACGTGCTTTGTGGTGATTTTGTTTGCAGCGCTCTGGTGGTTGAAAAACAACCCGTCCTGTCCAAAATGACCGAGCGACCTTTAGTGCTGAAGACAGGAGTGCGATTCTCAGTGAGAGTCAGGTAAGGAATGAGTCTGAGCGAGTTCACTACTGTCTGCTTCCACCGGCCATCTAACAATCAAACAAAAGTCCAATTATTAGTTGTGAAATAATACTCAGGAGAAAATTCCTTATTTACAAGACACATTTCTGACATTACATTTACTGGGAATTGATTCTTGTTGTGAAGTCCTGAAGGGACCAAACATACACATCCGGGGTTCAAATCTGACTGTTATTGTACCAGTGACTGGGTTATACTGTATTATTTTAGGTGTTTGACACTAGAAAAGTATGAATTATCATACAAATATGTGTGATACGTAATTTTTTATGCCACAAAAGTTAATTTATACACATTCAGTACAGCTATTAAATGCAATAATAGCCATTTATGGGCATAGAACACTAGGACATGTCTGTTTCTGCTTCCCTTTTCGGCTCTGTATGCACAGATTTTCACATAAATATCTTCAAAGATTCAAGGAAGTTTATTGTCATTCAATTCAAACACAGAAATAACTAAGAAACAATGAATATGTTAAAATCTACTAAAATCTAAGGCTAGTAATACAGTAATTAAAAGATAAACTAAATATACACCTAAAATTCAGCTTAAGATATAAAATATTACCACTTATTACGGTCCTAACCTAAACACAATCTATGTGTTTATGCAGTTGAAACTTACAAAATTTACAAAGAACATTCTGAAATCTGTAAAGCAGCTACTGATGACGACAGATACAAAATAAGATAAACAGTTGTTGGTTGTAATGAAGACCACTGGCCAATTCTCAAAAAGGAGAAACGACATGGAAATGCAACTAAAATATGAGTGGGTCATTTCAGAGGCTGTTCCATCAGTGTGTGTCTTCTCTTCACAGGTTCTTAGCAAACCTCCCAGAGTTAAAGTGCCAGCTTAAAGTCAAGCCAGTATTTGACAAGTAAGTTAACAAAAATAAAGTCTTGGTTATTCTCCCACTTTTACACGTACACACTTTTTCCATTCATATTCTGAACATGACAATTTGAGTAGAACATTTCAGAGGAATGCATGTGATGCTGGTCGGAACAATGATGGATGCCTTATTTACATCAGACCACTGCACGTCAACAGAAAGACTCATGGAATATTGACATCCCTTAGCCACGTAAACTACTTCATAGGAATACTGGATGAGATCCACAAAGAATAAATTGCGCCTGATAATTGTGTAGCATTTCCATACACCATTTGCTCCATTTTAAAATTAGAAGAACTGTGTGTGTGTGTGTGTGTGTGTGTGTGTGTGTTTGTGTTTGTGTGTGTAAGGAGTTCAGTGGGTTTGTTACCAAATGACAACATCGTACCACAGAGGGTTAAAGATCTCAATGGTACAAAAGACTTTGTGCTAGCGATATTGTGGCACAAACACATCCAGAAAGTTTTGTATCGGATTATAACATCTGAGTTTGTTTTGTTGCTGGTGTTTCCCCCCATTCTGGCACACAAAGTGCTCCATCATGGAGATTGCAGAAACCCTCAGACTTTTAATAAGCAAAGATCCACAGATCTCGGAAATGAAATCAACATTCATGTTTCTGTAAAAAAATTTTGCACAAATCAAATGAAATCAAGTTTATTTATATAGCGCCAAATCCTAACAGAAGTCATCTCAAGGCACTTTACATATAGAGCTGAGTAAACCAGACTCTCAGATTAGTTTAACACAAACCAACAGAATCCTCCAGGAGTACACACTAGATGATACTACTACTGTTAATACTACTACTACAAATACAAGTACAGGACTCCCTTGAAAAAGAGGTTTTTAATCTCAACAGGACTTTCCTGGTTAAATAAAGGTTAAATATAAAATAAAATAAAATAAAACAAGTACTACCAATGGATATCATGCTACTACAAATACAAGTACTAGCAGTAGACGCACTACTACTGTTAATAATACTACTACAAATACAAGTACTTCATGTGGACACACCATCACCACTAAAACTGTCAGTCATGACGATGAAGACAGCAGGAGGGGAGTTTTGGACATTACATAAATGTCCATCAAATTTACTGTAGTTCAAGTAGGTCTGAAATATGCTGGATTATATGATTTTGATGTGTCACTGAATATATTTGGGATTTCACAGAAACCGCAGAAGCGTCGTAGCGTGGCTGTATAGCTCAGTTGGTAAGGCACTGGGCTGGTGCATAGGGGATCCGGGTTCGATTTGGGGTCCTTGGGCAAGACCCTTCACGCTGCTGCCTACAACTGTAGCCTTAATGTCTCATTGTGCCTGTCCTAATCCCGGATAAATACAATGGTTGTGTCAGGAAGGGCATCCGCCGTAAGAACTCCTGCCAAATCAACTATGCGTCTCAGAAACTGTGTTTGATGTTTTAGAACGTAGCTCTGTGAGGATCTTATGTTCAGTATGATTGTGTGTCAATAGCATTATGAATAATGATATATAGATACAGTGTGTCAACCAAAACAGTACTAGTAATGCACCAATGACATGTACAGTATACCTGATCCTTCAGTCATGGAATACTTTACATCTGTTATCATTATTTATCATTAAAAACTCTATCCAAGTTGGCGCCAGGGTAGGCAGCCTGTTACCACAGCTCCCAATATTCTGAAATTTCCCCGAGTGGGACAAATAAAAGTATATCTATAATCTAATCTAATCTGATGTAATTGTGTGATCATTCAGTGTCATTTAAAACTCACAATCTGGACAATTTTGACAAACGGAGACACTGACAGTGAGTCAGTGGTGAGTTTGCTTTGCAGTTTTCACTTTTAGTATTTTTTTTTTCTGGTAGTATTTCCACCATCTGATCTGTGTGTAGAAGTCTAGGTTGTTTTTCGGTAAACAAGGTGGTTCTTGTACCAAGGCCTGAATCTGCCCTAGGTCCGCCCATGCAGTCGCACAGCCACAGCATCTGCTTTACAGTGCAGTTCACAGTGAATTCTATCTTGCGCAGGCGCTTTTGTGCATTTTGATTCATTTGCATGTAATATTGGATGTGAAAAAGCACACAGTGCAGGTAGATCTGATCCATTGTCTTCATCAGAATAACAAAGAGTAAACAGAGAGTTTCCCATTACTGTGTTATATAATCTGATGTCCTCTGTTTGAATTCATTTTTAACCTTTAAACATATTTGTATCCTGTTTTAAAATAAGGGACGTTGAAGAAGTGAACACAATTAAAGGGTAAGTGTAATATATATAATGATCGAACAAATTCAAGTCTGCTGATCAGTTCAAGGCTGAACACTCACTCTGTCCTGTTGCCAAAGGTTTCGTCAATTCGCTTTCAAAGAGGACCACAGCAAGGTGTTGGACGTGTCCACACAAGGCGGAGGCCTCATGGCAGAATTTGGACACATGGTATTTTATTTGGACTTTTCATTCGACGATATTACAGTTACATTCATACATGCATTCACAACCCACAGTGACAAGATCAGAGACAACAGACAAAACACAAAGACATAAATAAGTTACTGCATGAGTCACATAGAGATATATGTTGACCTCTGACCTCCTCAGTCCTACAAGCCCTGCTCCAGCATATAGAGCTGAACCAATGTGGTGTACTGGTACATTTTCCATGTACTTTTTAAATGGTTCCATATCTTGTCGTACATGCTACTTCTTTTTTTCATCCAGTAGGTTATTTTCTCCAGGTTCACACAACTGTTGACTTCTTCAACCATATCTTGATTGGAAGGGGGGCGGAGTCTAACTTCCATTTTCCATCAGTACATTTTGTCAGTGATTGTCAACAGAATTTCTGTCAGTTTCTTCACATACTTTGACAGTTTGAGTTTAGTTACGTTTACTAGTAGCCAGACTTCAAGGTCCAGTGGAAATGTGACCCCATGGATATTCCATAGAGTGCCCCCCACACCTCCCTGACCAAACCCCTGCAAATTAGAGCACTGACAGTTAGAATGAAGGAATTCCTTCCTCCGCACCATATCTCAGTTGGTTCCTTCTTCATGAAACACATACTGTAATTCCTGATCAGAGTTGAACATATTTTAAGTTAAGTATCCATGTCTATGTCAACCACGTCACACTGAATGCCTGTTTTATTTTTTCTGCAGTTGCTCAAGGACAGCAAAGGAAGAACTAAAGGGTCAAACGATGTATGGTATTATCTCTTGTAGAAGGTCTCTATTTTTATTTACCAGTTCTCCTGTAAGTGTATCTCTTTGTTCTCAAACAGAGTCCTCTTAAAGTCACGGAGGAAATGCATGTCATCAGGTTTCTGACGGACTGTCATTATGCTGGACTGGTGTGTCAGATTGAGGTGGGTCTGTGGGACGCTCAGGACATACAACTGCTGCCTCAACAGTATAACGGACAAAACACAATAGGGCAAAATAATGATGAATTACGTGATTATTTTGAGATAGACTGAGGGAAAAATGTATTTTTAAAATTATTTTATTTTGATTTTCCACTAGACAATATTACAGTTACATCCATACACTACAAGACGACATTCGCAGCACACATTGACAGGATCAAAGACAACAGACCAGACACACACAAAAAATAACAAGCGAAGAATACGAAAAACACAAAACAGTTACAGTGACAAAAAAATGAGATGAGAATTGACTCTTCAATTGATTTCTTCTGGCCCATTCGTGGACATCATTTCATTGCTTGTTGCTGCAGCTGTGTGGAATTTCCATTCCCACAATGCACTTTGCATCAAAAATTCTAGAAATGGCCGCTTTGGAATGTAAACATAGGGACTGTTAGACTTAGACTTAGACTTAGACTTCCTTTATTGTCATTACACAGACTCACACAATGAATCTGGTAACGAAATGTCATAGAATTGTCAGCT
>JAPTHA010202649.1:0-10792 GCA_029814585.1 Gymnapogon annona | reverse complement strand
TTTTCAACACATTTTCAACATATTTTCAACATATAACAGGACAAAATAAATAAAAGTTTGCTCTTTTTCTCTTTCTCTCTATTGTGTCTGTATGTGTGTCTGTGTACACAGGGTTTGCTGTGTGTGGCTGTGTATGTGCTTGTGTTTGTGCATGTGTGTGAGAATTTTGTGAGGCCCCCTAGTGCCCCCTGGCGGCCCCCACTTTGAAAACCACTGTGCGACTTAAGCGACTGTGTTGCAGGCTGTAGACAGTGACTGTTCTGGCCGGGTTTTCGCCCCTTTCTGCAACCAGTGATACATGATTCTACAGGGTAAAGCCTTGTAGAAGGGGGGACTGTTGTGGTTTATTAAGTAATATTTCACAGGCACGTATACAGTATATATATTACTGTGTGTATATTATATGTATTATGTATCTGACACACACACACAGACAGACACACATTCTTGTGATAGTCCTTTTTAGGAAAGGAAAGTTGGGGTCTGAAAGATACGGACAGGACAGCCCATGAACAACCTCCTTCCTCTTGGTCACTGAGTTATAAATAGGACGAGGAGGCTCAGACGGAAACTGGGACTTTCTGCTGCTCGCTCGCTAGGCCTCAAGGCTTCGCTTGCTGCTTCTCTGACGCAACACTTTTGAAGCTGAATAATATTATGGAATAACCGGTTTTATAAATATGATGTATCTCGATTGCTTAGTCTTAAAAGGAGTGCGGGGAGAAACAAGAACAAAACAACACGAGACGTGGTTAAACTCTGCTCCATGGACATAGAGTTTATGATTGTGAGATGTCAACCGTTTCAATTGCTTCGGACGTTAACAACGGTCATTCTAACGGCCTTCTAACGGCCATTCTAACGGCCGTCTATATACAGTACCACCAAATGCTAATACCAAGCTAGCGCTAAGTACCCTTTACAATGTCATCAATGACCTGCAATATTCACACCTGGATGGAGATTTTATTGTTGCTGGGGATTTTAACCAGGCCAATCTGACGACAATCCTTCCCAATTTCCACCAATATGTGAACTTCGCCACCAGGGGAGATAACACACTGGACCTGGCATATACCAACGTCAAAGGAGCTTTTCATGCTGTCCCACAACCACATTTAGGCTCTTCAGATCACCTCTCAGTCCTGCTGATTCCATCGTACTGGCCCCTGCTTATCAGAGAGAAACCTGCTGTGAGGAGGGTGAGAGACTGGCCTGATGGCTGCATTACAAGGCTGCTTTAATTGCACCGACTGGGAAATGTTCAGGGACACTGCAACGGAACGGTCAGCACACGGATGTTGAGGAGTACGCCACATCTGTGTCTGACTACATCCAGTGGTGCATAGACCAGGTCACAACGACAAAGACTTTTACCAAACGGGCAAACCAGAAACCTTGGATGAGTCTGAGGGAACGTAACGGCGCTTCAAATCTGGTGACGTGGTGGCTCTCAGGTCAGCGACACCCAATGTGAACCGGGCCATCAGGGTGGCAAAACGGTCAGAAGACCAAGGTTTCTTCCATGACTCTGGAAACACCAGTCAACTGTGGCAAGGGATCCAGCCTGTCACTTGCTACAAGGCCAAACCCCCCTCCATCATCCTGGTTCCAAAGTCCTGCTCCATCACATGCCTTAAGGACCTTCGTCCCGTTACATTAACATCCACCATCATGAAGTGCTTTTAGCAGGTGGTTAAGGATCATATCATGACTGTGCTGCCCCTATCATTTGACCCGTTTTCTCCAGTTTTCGAACCAACCCAACCACTCCACTGAGGATGCCATTTCCTCTGCTCTCCACCTGAGCCTGGAGCACCTGGAGGGTAAGAACACCCATGTGAGGATGCTGTTCCTGGACTTGAGCTCAGCATTCAACACCATCATCCCCCAGGATCTGGTAAGCAAACTTGGGCCCCTGGGGATAAACACCCCCCTGTGTAACTGGCTGTTGGACTTCCTGACCAACAGAACCCAGTACACAGGTCATCACCCTGAACACAGGCTCCCCCCAGGGCGGCGTTCTGAGTCCCCTGCTGTTCACCCTGATGACTCATGACTGTCGTCCCAGGTTCAATACCAACCACATAGTAAAGTATGCGGACAACACCACAGTTGTGGGTCTCATTCGGGACGACAACTAGCTGGCCTACAAGGAGGAGGTGCAACACCTGGTCGACTGGTGTAAGAGAAACAACCTGCTCCTGAACATCGATAAGACTAAGGAAATTATCGTTGACTTCGGGAGATCATGGCCCAGTCACCCCCCACTCTTCATCAATGACACTGAGGTGGAGGTTGTCCGTAGCACCAGGTTCCTGGGGGTGCACATCGCTGACAACCTCGACTGATCCCTTCACACAGACTCTTCGGTAAAGAAGGCCCAGCAGCGCCTGCACTTCCAGCGGTGTATGAGAAGGGCATCCCTCCCCCCTCCCATCCTCACTACCTTCTACAGAGGTACCATTCGAAGGTCTGATGACCTACTGCATCTCCATCTAGTCCGGGAGCTCTTAGGCCTCGTACTGGAAGGCTCTGAGGAGAGTGGTGAGGGCAGCGGAGAGGATCGTCAGGACTCCTCTCCCCCCCATCCAGGACATTGCACACAAACGCTACTTAGCCAGAGTTCATCACATATACTCTGACCCCACCCCCATCATGGATTGTTCTGTTTGTTGGCGTTGGGTAGGATGCTGAGCTGTATCCACTGTAGAACTGCCACGTTCAGTGACAGCTTCTTCCCCTGAGCCATCAGACTCTTAAACTGTACTTGACTTCACGTGCAATGTTTACACTGCTGATTGTACTGTTTACACTGATGTGTGGTATTTACACTGTTTATAGTACTGTTTAGACTGATGTATAATATTTTCACTGCTTATAGTACCATTTTACATTGTGTGCAATATTGCACTGTCCATCTTATTTATTCCTTATTTATATTGATTGTATGTGTTGTCACCTTTGCACTGCAGACACTTATGGATTTGGTTTTACTCCAGCAATTTTGCACGTTTGTATATTTATTTTATTTATTTATTTGTGTTATCAGTTGCCATTCTATGACATTTTGTCACCATATTCATTGTATGTGTCTGTGTAATGACAAATGAAGGAAGTCTAATCTATCACCGGAAACATAATAACAAAACTTAACTCAATAAACTGTTCCATAACAGCCCTGATAATATGAATGAATACGGTATGTTTCAAATTTACCCTTGGTGGGGTTGATGAACTTGTGGAGGCGCCAGTGTTGACTGCTGCTGGACACTTGGACAATGTGGAACTCTTGAACACCAGCTTCACTCTAACAGCCATGAAAAGAAGATTGAAACCAAAACATGAGTTCTACACCAGTTACAGAAACATCAGATTCAATAAACGCCACTAACATTTAACCCACCTTACATAATGTAAGCGTGTACTGTTCTAGATCTTACCATATTCATGTCCTTTAAATCCACAAACACAAGGGAGTACTGATTTAGATCTCAACTATGTTCATGTACTCTGCATCCACAAATACAAGTAAGAGTGTACTGCTCTAGATCTTACCGTATTCATGTTCTCTACATCCACAAATACAAGTGCTCCCTCTCTGCTCTTGGGGTCTGAAGTGTGATACTGAGGGACCGTGCTGTGACACGCGGAAGCCTGGACACTCAGTGAACGACTGGCGCAGATGAACACTGTGTGACGCAACACTCGATGACTGCATATGTTGGAAGAAGTACAAAAAACATACAAAAAAGATCAACTTGGACTTCCAAGTGGCAGATAACTGCATTGCATCAGATACAGGATATAAATTGGACACACCATTAATATTTCAATCAAGATGTTTAATAAATAAAATAAAATCATTTATAAGTTATTTCAGTATGGCCCAGTAGCAATAGAACCACGGACGGATACTGGTCTGCGGCTTGGGGGTAACTGACGACTGAGCTGGAGGACTGCAACTTGATCCATGCCCAATAGGACCTGATGGGTCAGGCTGGGTTCTAACAAAATTTTAGGGGTGCTGTTGGGGTCAGGTTGGGTCACACCATTAATTTGCAATGTACTTGTGTTTTTTTTATTTCACCAGTGTCCATGTGTGTTGCACAAGTTATTTAATAAAGGTAGTGTTCTCCAATATGTAAACAAGAGAATTTAATGGCAATTTCTATATCTATAATGTATATATAATTTCTGTATCGTCAGACACAAACATAGAAATGCATGTCGTTTATGTCTGGCACAGGTTGGGCTGAGACAAATATGCAGGTCTCTTGTTCCATCCACTACCAGATGAGCCACAGAAGATGGGTGTCCTAATGTGTCCTGGAGCACAAGGATAAACTGGATCATTTTTAACTCCTTATTACACTAGGTATAGATAGATAGTGATCAGATAAATCATGTGTTGCTGCTTATTTCAGGGTAATAGGTGTTTATTTAAGTGGAGATATTTGTACCTGATTTTGCCTCCTTTCTCTGTGTTCTCATAATAGAACAGGAAGTTTATTTCATGGACTCCCTCCTGGTCTGGTCCTCTGAGCCAAAGGGGAAGCTGTGTCGATCCTCCTGGTTGCAAGGTTCCACCATCTATTGGAATCTCTATCACACCTGGTGCTTGGCTGAAATCTGTGGCCGAAACCAGGATTTCAGACCCTGTTTCGGGACCAGGTGGTTTGGTCAAGGTTTTATAAGCTGAACAGTTCCCGGGTGAGTTTGGGCTGATGGGTGTCATAACTTGATTCCCAAAAGTAAAGAAACTGGGATGTGTGGATGCCACCCGCAGGCCACACAATCCAACTGCACTGACATTACAGAATTCAATGTAGGCCTTTCGGATCTCACCACACAACAATGCAGTCGGAAAGTTCAGGAAGAAGACCTGAAAGACAAGATTGGAAATTAAACTGTCCACATTCATTGACCTCTACAGAGGAATCTCAGAGACATTCAGAACATGAAAAAGACCATTGTCTTTTAATCCTGTTTTGTAAACTTCTCCATACTGTTTCAAGTTGGGATGATAATTGAAAAGAATTTACAATTCACTCCGTACAAAGTGAAACTTAAGGCATTTTACCAATTCCTCTCTGTTCACCGCATTTCCCCATTTTCTTATCTTCTTAAATTTTTATTTAAATGGACAGGATGTTTGTTGAACCTGGCCCAGATGGTGTTTGCTCTGCTGCTAGATTCACAAGCGTTGCTAAGCAGTGTATCAAACATATGGCATGTCCACAAATAGATTGTATGTTATGGACAAATTTTTGATCATATTGGAGATATTTTCCCTCTTTGAAGAAATGGAAGCAGACCCATTCATTCATCCATTTTCCGCCGCTTATCTGGTGCCGGGTCATGGGGGCAGCAGTTTAAGCAGGGAGGCTCAGGCCTCCCTGTCCCCAGACACATCCTCCAGTGCTTCCGGAAGGACCCCAAGGCGTTCCCAAGCCAGCCGAGACACATAGTCTCTCCAGTGTGTCTTGGGTCTTCCTCCACTTGGGGAAAGCACTCCCCACCAACCCAGAGAGGGCACACCACCTTTCACTGGTCGAGAACAACGGCCTCGGATTTGGAGGTGCTGATCTTCATCCCAGTAGCGTCACATTCAGCTGCGAACCGCTCAAGTACATGCTGAAACCCAGGTCTGACGGAGCCAACAGGACCACATCATCTGCAAAAAGCAGAGACGAGATCCTGGGTCCCCAAACCGGACCCCCTCCAGCACCTGGCTGCGCCTAGAAATTCTGTCCATGTAAGTGATGAACAGAACCGGTGACAAAGGGCAGCCCTGCCGGACTCCGACACGCACTGGGAACAAGTCCGACTTACTGCCGCAATGCGAACCAAGCTCCTGCTCCAAGAGTACAGGGACTGGACAGCCCTTTGCAAAGGGCCTTGGACCCCATACGCCTGGAGCACCCCCCCACCCCAGGGTCCAGTGTTCTGTGACCAGGACGAAACTTGCATTGTTCCTCCTGTATCCAAGGTTCGACTAACGGCCGGATCCTCCTCTCCAGTACCCTGGAATAGATTTTCCCGGGGAGGCTGAGGAGTGTGATCCCCCTATATTTGGAGCTCACCCTCCAATCCCCCTTCTTAAAAATGGGGACCACCACCCCGGTCCGCCAGTCCAGAGAAACTGTCCCCAACAGCCACGCGATGTTACAGAGATGTGTCAGCCACGACAGTCCCTGCACATCCAGAGACTTGAGATACTCAGGGCAGATCTCATCCACACCCGGTGCCTTGCCACCGAGGAGCTTTCCAACCACCTCGTTGACTTCAGCTTGGGTAGTGGACAAGTCCACCTCCGAGCATCCAGTCTCTGCTTCCTCAGTGGAATATGTGACAGCAGGATTGAGGAGATCCTTGAAGTATTCCTTCCACCGCCCAACGCCATCCCCAGTTGAGGTCAACAGATCCCCGCCTCCACCATAAATGGTGATGGTGGAGCACTGCTTCCCCCTCCTGAGGTGCCGGATGGATTTCTTCGGGGTCGACCGGTAGTGCTTCTCCATGGCCTCTACGAACTCCTCCCAGGTCAGAGTTTTCGCGCCTGGCCTGCTGGTACCTATCAACTGCCTCGGGAGTCCTATGGGCCAATAATGCCCAATAGGACTCCTTCTTCAGCCTGACGGCAACCCTTACTTCCGGTCTCCACCACCGGGTTCGGGGACTGCCGCCACGACAGGCACCAGAGACCCTGCGGCCACAGCTCCAAGCAGCAGCTTCGACAATGGAGGTGGAGAACATGTTCCATTCGGACTCATTGTCTCCAGCCTCCCAGCCAGGCGTTCAGCCAGACGTTCCCAAAAGACCCTCACAACACGTTTGAGCCTGCCGGGTCTCACTGGCTTCTTTCCCCGCCTGAGCATCCAACTCACCACCAGGTAGTGATCAGTGGACATGCTCAGCCCTTCTCTTCACCCGAGTGTCCAAGACACTTGGGCCGGAGATCAGCTGAAACGACTACAAAGTCGATCATTGACCTCCGACCTATGCGGTGTCCTGGTGCTATATGCACTTGTGGACACCCCTGTGCTCGAATATGGTGTTTGTTATGGACAAACCGCGACTAGCACAGAAGTCCAATAACGAAACACCACTCGGGTTCAGATGGGGGAGGCCATTCCTCCCGATCACCCTCCCTCCAAGTCTCACTGTCATCACCCACGTGGGAGTCCCCAGTTGGGGCGCAGTCCAGCACCAAGACTCCAGACTCCAAGAAGGTCTGGTACTCTGCAACACTGTTCGGCCCATAGGTCGCCACAATGGACAGAGCCCTGTCCCCCACCCGAAGACAAGGGATGCGACCCTCTCGTTCACCGGGGTAAACTCCAACACCTGGCGACTGAGCTGTGGAGCAGTAAGTAAGCCCACACCCGCCCGCCGGCTCTCACCATGGGCAACTCCAGAATAGCTGTGAGTCAAGCCCCTCTTGAGGAGCTGGGTTCCAGAGCCTAAGCTGTGCATGGAGGTGAGCCCGACTATATCTAGTCAGTACCTCTCAACCTCCCACAGAAGCTCAGGCTCCTTCCCCCCAAGCGAGGTGACGTTCCATGTCCCAAAAACCAGAGTCCGTGTCCGGGGATCAGGCAGCCGAGGCTCCTGTCATTGACTACTGCCCAATCCACAATGCGTCCGGCCCTTGCGTTGGCCTCTGTGGGTGGTGGGTCCACAGGAAGCAGACCCAATGACCAGAATCAATAGCAGAATCAGGTTTTAGGAACCGCTTCTCAATTCCCATCCCTAGTTTCCTTTCAGTACATAGATCATATTAGTTAAGAAATAATTACAACATATTGAATGACGACTGTCTAACTGGGTTATTATATTGAAAATAATCACAACATATTGAATGACGACTGTCTAACTGGGTTATTATATTGAGCATTTTCTTTAAACCTAGAGTAGAATGCAATTTTTCAACATTCTTAAGTAGATTGATAGATAGACGTTTATTGTCCCCAAGGGGAAATCCAGCTTCACAGACACTGCCAGATAACTCAAGTATTGAGCTTATGTTTCACCAGTGTGATAAAGAATGTGGTGACTTGTGTCAGCAGAAGATTAGGGTCAAGCCCTAGGGTCAGGGTCAACCCCTAGGGTTAGGGTTAGCCCCTGGGATTAGGGTTAATGTAAGGGTTAACTCCTAAAGCTCAGTTTAACCCTAACACTACAGTACCTGTCAATGACTAAACTCCATTCCTGTCAGTATAGATTTGGTATTTGACATATTTTATTTCCTATTAGTTCATCAGGAACATTTTTTAAGAAACATTGAAGTTGAATTGAAGAACTAAACAGGCAGAACCAATGGATCAAATACTCCAATGTGTGAATCTTTTGGTACCTCCATCAGGGGCATTGGTGGTGTTATGATGGGATTTAGACGTTGATCAGCTCCATGTCGAATCAACATCTTGTCTTCTTTGGTCTGATTGAGCCGTGGACCTTGTATTTTCAGGTCTTGTCTGCCAGTAACAACCATATCCAATTCAGTCTGCTGACCTGTGGACAAGAAAATCCATACCACGTGTTCACTTAATCTGGATTTGACACAATCCTAACAAATACCACCAATTGACGTTTGTGCGTGAAAGTGCCTCATTAAACAGTTTCCCATTAAAACTCAACTCCATCTCCGTGTGTTGCTGAAAAAAATAACTTGTGTTTGGACCGGAAACATTAAAAAGAACACTTCCAAAATTAAAATTTTACCCAAACAAAAATTCCTGAAAGAAAGAAAAGGTGAAGAATTCCTCTGCAAGTTATATTATATACATAAGTTATATTAGTTGTGTGAGATACAGTATGATATGAGATGGAGTTAATGCCAATCTCAATGGGTTAATGTCCACGTCACATGGATTAATAATGGAATAATTATTATTATTATTGTTATTATCATTATTATTTTCTTTAATATCTATGTTGTCTCCACCTGAAACTGTGTCCTTGTTTGAAGGGATTTCTTTACCTCATTTATTTGAGATGTTTTGGATAATTGTTCAAGTGAGCAATAGATATTGACACTCGGTTTGCATTGTAATCATTATGGTTATTTTTTTCTCTTTTCTTTCTTTTTGATATAAATTATTTACTTATTTATTTTCACATTTCACTAGGTTCACCCACAGCTGTTTGCCGGTAGGTTTTAGGTTGTCCCTGGGCAAGCAGATTTTTTTTTTCTCTGTATTTTTTTGGGGAAGGGTCACGCGCATTCCATTTGGGGGAATGCTTCTTGCGTTGTTTTTGGGGTGGGAAGGGTTGGTTTGTTTCGTGGTTTTTGTGTCCATGTTATGATGTTATGTTAGGTCCCTCCCCTTTTCCCCTTTTTCTATTATTTTTCTTCTTTTTCTTTCTTTTATTTTGTTATTTTGCCTCTTACTACTTTTTTACTTAGTAACTCCACCTTTTTCCCATAACCCAATTTAGCACACCATCACTAATTAAAGGGGGTGATGTCAAGTTTGTAAACTTTAACTGTAATGGCCTCAATAATCCAGTCAAACGTAGCAAGGTTTTACACCATCTTCACCATTTAGGAGCTCAAATTGTATTTCTGCAGGAGACCCATCTTAGATCGGCAGATCACCTCAAATTAAAAAATAGATGGGTAGGTCAGGTTTATAATTCTCTTTTAAGAATAAGGCCTGCGTAAAGTGTATCTGGAAAGGTGGGGAGGGATGGCGTTACCAAATTTTAAATTTCATTATTGGGCAGCAAATATCAGAATTTTGAAATATTGGCTTCAGTTTGAAACTTCTGATCCTCTTCCTTTATGGGTAACTCTTGAAGCCCATTCTACAGGACCTGTTTCATAAAAAGCTTTAGTGTATTCTCCCCATAATTCATCTACTTCCAGGTATACTAAAAATGTTTTGGTTAAACATACATGTAAAATTTGGGATCAGTTTAAGAGACACTTTGGCTTTCAGTCTATATCAATTTATGCTCCTCTTACTGCCAACCATATTTTTCCACCTTCATTAATTGATAACTGCTTTTTTGGATGGTCTATTTTAGGGATTAAGGCCTTTAAGGATCTTTATATTGATAACACTTTTACCTCTTTTCAACAATTATCAGAAACCTTCTCTCTACCTAAACAACTTTTTTTTTTTTTTTTAGATATTTACAGGTTCGTAATTTCGCTCATAAAACATTTACAGAATTTCCAAACTTACCAACTGGTACACCTCTGGACATGTTCTTTAAACCTCTTCGTACCCTTAAGGGCTCTATCTCGATTTTATATAATCAAATTCATTCTTTGCGTCCAACATCCTTGAATCTCATAAAGTCCCTTTGGGAGGAGGACCTAGGAATGGAACTTTCAGATAAGCTTTGGCTTGAAATTTTAAAAAGGGTTCACAAGTCTTCTATCTGTGCGAGGCATAGTCTTATTCAGTGTAAAATTGTACATCGGATCTATTTTACTAAATCACGGCTTGCAAAGATTTGTGGAACCAGTTCTCCAACTTGTGACAGATGCCTTCAGACTCCAGCAAATCTTATCCATTCGTTCTGGTTATGCCCTGCCTTACTTAACTTTTGGACTCAGATTTTTACTACTTTGTCAGTAGTCTTGGAGGTAAATATTCAACCTAATCCTTTAATGTCCTTATTTGGTGTCAATTCTTCTCTACCCTCACTTTCTAAACTCCAGAATGATGTCATAGCCTTTTCCACTCTGCTAGCCAGGTGCTTAATATTAATTAATTGGAAGTCCAGGACTCCCCCGTCTCACACCCGTTGGATTAGAGACATCCTATATTTTATG
>JAPTHA010202631.1:0-10793 GCA_029814585.1 Gymnapogon annona | reverse complement strand
AAATAAAGTGTAAGATTATAATAAACCAAAAGCTGAAGAAAGACTGGCTAAAACTATTAATAAACGCTTTTTTAAAAATCAACAAAGCATAATTACATACATTTAAATGACATTTTATGGATTTGTTTTGATTATTACTTGTTAGATTTATTTTATTACTGTTATTATTTTGCAAAATGATCCTACAGCTTTTTTCCTGTGTATATTTGCCTGCATAAATAACTGTGAAGGTCATTTTATTTATTTGGAGTCCCGAACAATCCTGAAATGTAACATGGTAAAGAAACTTCCATTATCTGGATTTTGTAATGATGGTGTTTGCCCCTCCTTGTCTTTTGACTGGAGGTGGAATGTACTGATTTGATTGGAGAAGATGGCCTGTCCGTCAGCGTTGTGGGCGGTGCATGCGGAACAACAGCACAGCTCCATCTTTGTAGGATTTGACAGGAGCTTTGACCTGTGTCGAAGAGACCAGACCGCAAACCCGGTGCTGAAGAAGTACAAGTACATTTTCACAATGAAAACAAAGGTATAGATATCTGTTTCTGAAGTAGAGACAGACAGTTGTTGTGTTTTTTTTTACTAGACCAGAAAGGAAGACTACTAATGCACATGAAACTCCAAAATGCCTAATTTCAACGCTGTTACTGGACCGGCGGACATGCAACGGAACTAATGGGACACACGGGCTTAAAATAAATCCTTTTTGGTGAATGACACTCTATCGGAGAGCCTACGTGATAGCGACAGAGAGACACACACGGAAGTGCGGACATGGCTGACAGAACTGCTCCCAACTGCCACCTGAGACTGGAATGGGTGTACGGATACCGGGGACATCAGTGCCGCAACAACCTGTACTACACCGCCGCCAAGGAAATAGTCTATTTTGTCGCCGGTGTGGGAGTTGTATATAACACCCGGGAGCACAAGCAGAAATTTTACTTGGGACACAACGACGACATAATCAGGTACAAAAGACACAACACATGCACGACACTGGCTTTCAGCACCTCGGACAGCGCCGGACTGGGACTCCTGGTAGAAAATGAATTGATAATGTTGTCATTGTGGCTGCTGGTGTCACCTGGGGTCGTGCAATATGATATAAATGTGTTTTATTTGATTTTTTCATAGCTCCACTAGGATTCATAAGGCTCAAACAACTACACGGCAGCATCCCACGGGTCTGTGAGGGGTCTCAGTGGTGTCTTGCTCAAGGACACTCCAGCACTCCCCACTACTACACATTACAGCTGCCACTCCTCCCTGGTGTTGTCACCATACAGAAACAACGCAAAATAGTGTATATGCCTCTTGCACTTTGTTTATTTTTATAATTTAATTTTACTATTATTTTTAAACCCACCCAATAAGCTAATGTGCCATACACAACACAAAGGAGTAAAGCAATTGTGAATGAAAGACTTATATACTAGTGCATTATGGAGAAAACTCAAATAGTAATGTGTAATTGAGAGTTTCCCAGCTGTGTCCATGCCTGACTTCACTCATTCTTTCATGACCACACAACTACTGTTGCGTCACGTACTGTATCCAACCATCTTGCTTTTTGCATGTGACACCGCAATGACCTGTGTCCAACGCTCCAGCGCTCATGTTGACATGTGTGTGTGCAGTGGGTTGGCCTGGAGATGACAAGCATTATATACAGTGTCGTTCGTCAGCTGGACTCCTGCTCCATTATTAATTGGACAATACTAACCCTCAGAACTCAGGTGAAGCGTGTGCTCACAAGAGTTCAAATGTTTGACTTGCAGAGTCATTATATTTCACAGTCAACCTATAGTCATTGACTGGGATGTCAGGTGCGTTTTGGGCCCGTACGTTTGCTTAAGTACTTCACTGACATATGAACATAATGAGAGTAGAATCTTTTCAGATGTCTTGTGTCATCTCTTCATGTTGACCTCATCATTTTAATGTCAGAGAGTTGTTTACTCAAACACTTCAAATGCAGAGGGACAATTGGTAGAAATCCACAGCAATCATTAGTGTTGAGTGCATCTGGGACCACTCTCACGTCGCTATGACTTATGTGGAATACGGCTGTGGAAAAAATTAAGAGACCACTACAATATGATCAGTTTGTAGTACTTATAGGTATGTGTTTGAGTAAAATTGACATTTTTAGTTTCATTCTGTTAAACTACTGACAACATTTCTCCCAAAATCCTAATAAAAATATAGTTATTCAGAGCATTTATTTGCAGAAAATGACAACTAGACAACAATAACAAAAAAGATGCAATGTTTTCAGACTACAAATAATGCAAAGAAAACAAGATTATATTCACTTTAAAACAAATGAATTTGACAGACGCTGGAATGGAATGCCTGTCATGCATGTAGAGATGCTGATTTCAGGCAAAAAAAAAACAAACAAAAACGCAGCGGTCTCTTCATTTTTCACAGAGCTGTAGACGTACCCCCTCAGATAATAGTTCAATTCTTTCTCTTAATATTGTCCTTGTGTTGCTGTTTTTTTTCTCCTGTTCTATTTTAGATCCTATAACACACGTACTTAATGAGTTAATTGCTGCCTTTGTTTCCCTGTCCTGTCTTTTTTTGCCCTGCAGCCATGTTGAACTGATCTAATGTTAAGAAGATAATATGTAGGTTTGTGATAAAGGCTGATGTTGCCCAGGACGCCAGATGCTTTAGTCATTTATTATGGGTTTGCTGTATAATTATTCACCATTTAAAGGTGCACAAGTGAGATGAACATGCTACTGTATGTATTATTATGAGTAATAATTTCTGCCTGTCTTTTCTTGTCTTGTCTATGTAACCAAGTCTAAATGTACAATAACTTGAAGCTGCAGGAGTTCGTTAATACCAAAACAGACTATTTTGGCAGAAAAATGTGTGTATCATCATATTTTATTAAGAGATACACTGGGGCAGGAGGGAGTGGTCACTCCTCAAATGATGACATTTTAATGGTATGGTGTTATATTAAGACAATATAATCAGTATGTTGCATAGCGGCTGGATAGCTCAGTTGATAAGGCACTGGACTGGTACATTGGGGACCTGGGTTCAATTCCTGGGTGAGCTTCCATTGGGTTGTGTCAGGAAGGGCATCTGGTGTAAAAACTCCTGCCAATCAAATATGATAATTGGATTTGCTGTGGTGACCCTGGAAGGAAAAAAAGCTGAAAAAAATCATCATAATCAATATACTGTCGCACAATTTTTAAAAAGTGTTGCGTAAAATTTATGGTATTAAAGCAGTCAATAAAGGTAGAGATCTCTTATTATAATATCTCATTGACTTGACTTTGTTAGGGACCACAGCCAATAGTAGCTTACAAATACCCAGTCAAAGCCGAATTAATAACTCTTATTTCTTATGCAGCTCTTATGCAGACAAGTGCATGGAATAAATGTGTGACATTTTCAGGAAAGAATCTTGCAGCTGTAGCCTGCGAACAGAAAGAGCGAATGGCGCAAACTCCCTCTGCATATTAATGAGAAAGTTGAAGAAGTCTAAAATTGACAAGTAGGCTCTACATTGTGCTTTTTTTATTTTCCCTTTTTGGTCTCTGAAGCTTTGAAATGATGTGCCTACAAACATTCATCTTCAGCAGATTTCAGCCTGAGATTCATAGATCATTTCATATGCGTTAATCTTTCCTTTTTAGCCTATATAGTCATACTTTGTGCAAATGAAAACTTTCTGTTAGCTAACATTTCTCATGAGTACAACACCAGGTAAAACACCGCTGTTGTTTTAATTCATCTTCTGAGATTTGAACTCACAGCACCATAAGGAAATAGAAATGGTTGAATGAAAGAATAAAATAAAATAAAAGCAGGTGTAATGTAAACGTGCTAGGCTTCTCCTTTAAAGGCAGAATAGTCTCTAAAGAGCAGATGTGTCTTTCCTAATTAGGAGCCTCCAGAGCTGAGTACAGTTGCTTTCCACAGTGGCATGATTCAGCAATGTTGTCACCAGGATTAAAAATAAATAAATAAAACGAGACAGATGTCGAGTATAAGTGGTGTTATGAGTGTTTTACGCAGATGAGGGGGAGTTGCCACATGTGCTCATATCCTCAATTTACCCCTAACCAAGACGGAGCCCGGATGTTACAAAGGAAACATTATTATTAGAATGTTATTTTAAGTCAGGTGATCGAAAAATAAAGTATTACTTTCTATTTCTTTTACATTTCTTGTTTTGGTTTCTTTGTCCTTGTCGCTGATAGTCTGGTGGTTTGATTGAATGACAAATAATGAGGCCTGGGTGGATGTATGCACTCTCGGGGCATTTCTCTAGTTTTTATAGACTGTTGTATTGTTTTTTCATTTGATATCAATACAGTAATACAGTATGTGCTCTCTTGAACACCGAAAGACATATGAATTGCACTCTTTCAAGTATTTGATGACAATTTTATTTGTAACCCACAGTCCATGTCGTCTTCCTTCAGGCGTTTTGCTGCCTAGTAGGAACGCTGCCATACTCATCCACTGCCTCCTTTCATTCCAGCTGTTCTATTTTTAGCTCTAAGCCGCTGGTGTATGTGCAGGTGTTTTACATGAAGTTTGATGGGCGTCTGGATTAAAAACACTTTGTGGAGCCCTGGGAAATATCCTGTATGGACCTCCAGAAATGTGCTAATCCCTTTCTTTTTAATCCATTCTAGGGCAGAAAATCAGATAAAACCGTATCCTGCTGAAAAATGGGAATAAGAATTGCCTAGCAATTGTGTCTGTGTGGTACTCTTTCTATTTATGAGTCGAAAAATGTATTGTTTTACCCATTCATTGTATTACCCAGTCAAGGACAAGTGTTGTACTGGAGGTTAATGGCTTGAATGACCTTAACTAGAGTGTTGTACCTTTGCTTCCCCCAGGCTGTTTATTTTCCTTCTATCTATAATGAATGTACCCTGTGCTTAATTGCTGCAGCATTTTGTTAGATTTCTGCTACAGGAAAGAACTTAGCTGATGGAAGACCGTGGCATCAAATAGCCGCAGCCTATACTGAACAGAAGATTCACGGCACTGCACTGCAGGCTGTGTCATTACTGATCGCATTTTGTGACAAAAATGTAATAGACACAGTGATCTTGTTGTGGCTGGCTCAGCAGCTGCCTTTTCCCATCTGTAACATGGGCCTCCATAAGTGCAAAAAGGTGTGAGTTGGAACTGATGCACGAGTTCGGCCCAGTGTCAATTCATCCAGCAAATACTGTGAAGAAAAAAAAAAGGTGCTTTGTTTGACCCTATCACAAGGGACTCCATCACATTTGGATTTTTCATTCCTCAGCTTGGTTTTGTATTCCTCAGCTCCAGTGCCAAACCAAACGGATTTGCTGTGCGGTACCTGTTTCTGTCGATGTAGGTTTTCGCTGCCGTGTCTGTCTGCATCTCAAAGTGTTGCAATCATTCTCTCTTTTTCTCTCCAAATGCTATTTTTAGCCTCCGTGCTCTGATTATATAATTCATAAAAAGTAAGATGAGAAATCGTGCCAGGTTGGGTGGTGAGAAGTTCAGCATGCACTGCGCTGAAGCAAAAAGTAGACACGGCCGAAAAGGATCAGGTCTTTCACCCTTTGTCAGATTTATGAGAACTGTCGCAGAAGCGAGTTTCAAGGGGAGATAAAGGACCAGGGACGATTCATGTTGGGAACTTGGATGAGGAATACCAGAGAGAGAGAGAGAGAGGGTGACAGTGAGGTAGAAGTAAAAGAGCGTGAGCTGATTTGAGTCAGCAGGTTGATGCTGGCCGGTCTGCAGAGCCACTCTGGCCGGCTGTCTCAATAAAGGCCAGGATTAGAAATTCTGGAGAGCAGTTGGAAAAAAAAAAAAAAAAAGGCAGCCTGATTATAATGGAGGGAGCTCCGTCGCAGCGTGAAATATATAGGGCAGGACAAGGCAAGAGGAAGAATTGCCCAGTGAATCACTCAGGACTGCCTGGAACGTGACTGGCGGCTGCTGAAATGATGGGCGGAGCCTGCTTTTATACAGCAGGCTGTTGCTCAGCTGTAGATTGGTAATGCTTGTAGGTGGGGGATGTACGAGTCGAGTAAGAAGGGGGTTGGTGTGCGTTTATGTGTGTGTGTGTGTGTGTGTGTGTGGTGGGAGGGGTGGTGGTGGTTATGTAACATTTAGCAGTGTTACAAACATATGCCTGGTGATACAAGGAAATCCCAGATGAATTAGAAAAGGTGAAAGAGCCAAAGAAGGGACACTGAAAGAATGAGCAAAAATAGAAGAAAAAGTGAATTGACAGATTCACCAGCGTTACCTTCATGCTCTGTGAACACCCTGTGGGCCCGGATGGAGCCAGGCTGGGTGCATTGTGAGCATGAGAGAGTTAATTGAACCATGTCGACTCATCAAGCTGGCCCTCTGCTTCCCAGTGGAAACCACAGCAGGATTAATGTGTTCATGGCGGTGGTTTCCATTGGGAGGGTGAATCCCTGTTCCACTCTTAGCACACACAAACACACACGCACGCACAATGGAAAACCTCATTAGATGACCCCCCCCCGACCCCCCCTTGTCTTTTTCTATACAGTTTAGCTCTGCATCCGGAGCGTGTGTTGGTGGCCACCGGACAAGTGGGCAAGGAGCCATACATCTGTGTATGGGACTCCTACACCGTGCAGACTGTGTCCATCCTCAAGGACGTACACACACATGGCATCGCTTGTCTGGCCTTCGACCTGGAGGGACAGGTACGGTTAAATGTGACGTCAATAATCCATTGCAGCAAGACTAGGAGCTTTTAATTTTGAATTGTTTATTTGAGACCCAAAGACTATGGACGGGGTCTTTATATTGTAAAGGCCACAATTCAGCACTAGTGTCTTTAGGTCCATTATGAGATCAGAGAAGTTCTTCACTTTGATTCATATGAAGCCAAAAAGGATCAAAATGAAGTGAGTAAAATCAGCAGTAATTTTAACGCACTGTAAAGAAATCACTTTTTAGTCAAATAATCTTACAGAATTGTTTACGTTTTGCATGTGACCAATTACCAATTACTGGTTTTAAAGCATGTAGGTAGAAAAAGTGTCAGTAGTACAGTGTCAGTTTGAATAGCATAGCGGCCAATTTGACATAAGTACTATGGATTGGCGTTTCGAGCTGGACTTGAGCTACTTGGTTGAGTTTCTGAATGACGTGTGCGATGACTCCAGTCTTATATCAACAGAAGGACTGGAAAGATAAAGTCATTTGCAATGTTTGTATATTGAGTTTGACAAGACCTTGGAAAAACGATGTGTTACTGAGGTATTTCAGGTCATTATCAGAGACGGTGTATTTAACCAGTAACAGGTTAAAACAATGGTTTCCATAATATCCCAGTCGAGAAGCACTTATTTTTTGTTATTTTAAGAGTGAAACAAGAGCACAATGTCTCATTTTAGGAGTATTAAATCTGTTTTGAATAACTGTGCTCAGAGAGTTTGCCTTTGCTTTTATTATCTGATAACCACAGGGATTTACAAATAACCCGGTATTTAGCCTCCTGTTATCTTTCCATCCAGATCTCTACAGACTTCCCACAACTTCACGTTTACACACTACAACCCCCACCTAATGTGCTTTTGGACTCTAAAAATCAATACGGTGCGAAACCATCTCTGGGTTTTATCTGTGTGTCTCTCTCTCATCCTCCCATGGGGGCTTCTAGTGCAGTTTTACCTACTGTATTTTGCAGTAAGAGACAGGAAAATGACCCCTGTGCCATTTTCCCTGCTTGAGTTGAGGGCCGAAGATTTATATGGGATGTGACAATGTTTAAAGCCGGAAGAATACTGCATCACTATTCAGTTTAGTGGCACTATTTACTCTCTATTGCTCCCTCTTCCTGAATCAGAGGAAGTTAGAGTTGAATTCAGTCCAGACCGTCCAGAGGAATACCCTTCCTGTCTATCAATTACAGCAATGTCAACAGATACCCTGACGCTCGAGTCAGCTCTCACTGGAAGATGCCCGTCTGACCTTTTTTTAATACTTAATTGTAGCAGAGCTGCAACAATTTGCTGAATTAATTAAGTTGGAGTTAATTTTCAAGCATTATCAGACTTTTCATTGGTTCCAGCTTCTTAAAAAAAACAACCTGCCTTTAGTCAGCGCCATTTTCTACTCGCTTTCTCTCGATTTCATCACGCAGGTTTTCTCTGCTGGTCATCATAACACACACTTCACAAATAAAATACAGTTTAGACAGAGCAAAGGCGTCACCGGGGACCTCTATCCTTTGCCAAATATTGATTCAGCAGTGGATCAAAGTGGACATCTTATACCATGTAAAGCAGAGTGAAGTTGGACTTTCATAAGAGCTGCTCTGCTGCTGCTGCCTACTCACTCACTCACTCGCTCGCTCATTCACTCACTCACTCACTCAGCTATAGGAGGCTCCTCCAGCAAAAGCACTCAAATCTGCTCAGTGGAAGTGCCAGGGGCTGGACAACTGTTCAGTTTTGTTCTGTAGCTGTTATTAGCCTTTTCATTGTGGCTTTCCCGGTAGTGGAGGTAGCTGACTTGGCTCGGAGTGATTAGTGCAATAGAGCGGTAGCTGTTCAATCTGGTGATGTCTTTTATGTGATGTGCACTTTTTTTCCCTTGCTCTCTTTACAGTGTTTGGTGTCTGTGGGCTTGGACTCTAAAAACACAATCTGTGTGTGGGATTGGAGGAGAGGGAAGGTTCTGGCAGCCGCTCCTGGTCATACAGACAGGGTAAACACTTTCTTCCTCTCCTGTCTGTGTCACAAGCTCAGTATCGACCGCTTCAATTAGCTATAAACGCAGGACGGAGCGCTCGCCCAAAAGGGGACATAAACAAGTTAGGCCTGATTGATTGCGAGCCTTCCAGAGCCCTTCTGAGAGTGCGTGCTGCTAATGAAAAGGAATTTTAAAAAGATGAAATGCAGGCAGCTGTTGTTTGCAAATTCAGCCCACACATTAGAGTACAGCTGGTGCAAACACACTTTTTGCTGTTTTTAAAATTTTCTTTGTAAATGTTGTATTTTCATCCATTGTCTTCTTCGACTCATTAGCTGTCCAGACGTCCAATTACCTTTTAATAAGATACAGTCAGATGATCTATCGGTCTTCAATATGTCTTTATGAATAGTGCTTTACATGCTGGTTTAATGTTGTGTTGTTTAACAGATTTAATGCTATTTTTCACAGATATTTGACATATCGTGGGATTTGTACCAGCCAAGCAAGCTCGTAAGCTGTGGTGTCAAGCATATCAAGGTACAGCTGCTTCCTGGTCATTTTACATGCAGCAGATTACTCAATGGAAGAAATGAATTATTGTGATTCATTTGCATTATATCCTAAAATAGATTTTTTTTTTTCGAAATGTTGAAAATTCTAGTGACTCCGTGCCCCTCTCCTCTATGGCTTCTCTGTTTTTTATTGCCATGAACATTATCAGTGCCTTAAAATAGATGTATGCAAATTGTCTTTATACCACAGTTCATGGTTATTAGGCACTTAACATAAGTAGGACAGGCAGTGACTCTGAGTCTCTCAAATTTCATGTAATCTGCACTGCAGAGAGGAAAAATGTGTCTTCTTTTGTGCGAGGGACCATGACTCTGCTACTCAGCCCCCCCTCTTCAGCTTTCCCCATTCAGCATTTTTTTTCTTTACAAACTACAGCTGGGTTCACTCTCTCTCCAGCCCTATCTCTATCAGTTCTTTTTCACAGAAGAGTGGTGTTCATAAATCTTCAATGAGTTTAAGCAGGGTGTGTTCCCTGACCCTCCCCAAGGGACATGTAGTAGTGTTCCTTGAGTGGCACGACCATTAGGAAATAACAAGGAGCTCCGAGCCACAGAGGAAGCTTATTTCTAAACATTGGGAAGTGAATGAATCCTTTCCAGAGAGGGACTGTGCCCACAGGCCATGCATGGCTAAACAATGTGGCATGCTTAAGTGGCTTTGGTGCAGTCAGGAGCTTTAGCCCACTGTACTTATTTCCCAGAGGCAATGTCTCACTGATGATTCCCTCATCTCAATCCAGCTTTACCTGCCTCCTCTATCCAAATAATTCCCCTGAACTCTTCCCCCATAGCTCCCGTTCCTGTTGGATCCTTCCCTCTTTCTTCCCTTCTCCTTCTGTTCACTTCGCCCTCCCCTCTGGATTCCCAATGCCAAGGCAATCCACCAATTGTCCCACATAATTCCCCCAGCCCTCACCCTTCGGACCATGTGACATCTGCTCCCCGGCCCTGTGCTCGCTCAGCGATTATAGCACTCAGAGCATCCTGGAGATTTAGCTCCAGTAATCCACTCACTCGTAGGCTGAGGAAAACACAACCTCTGTGACAACGACCGAGGCTGCTGGCAATGCCCTCCTTCTTGTGCAGCTTTTCTTAGTCAAACATCCTATAGCCAATTGGGTTTTTATTTTTTTCAGGATGACTTGGCGTGCTTGTGCCTTTACCAGTCAGTTTTTAAAGTAACAGTACCATCCAAAGGAACCACAGGTTTTAGCTCTGGAAGTCTTGACCAAAGATCAGGCAGTCTCTATAAACATGCCAGGGCGAACCATAGCTCCTGAACTATTCAAATCAACCGATAAGCAGGAAGTATTTGTGAAGTTCAAATACATGTACCAATCGTTTCCATGCTGCTCAACAGGGTTTGCAATAGACCAGAGGTTCATAATGTTTCTGACACTGCAAAACACACCTTGTAATTATTATAGGCCTAGACTTAGACTTCCTTTATTGTCATTACACAGACACACACAATGAATCTGGTAACGAAATGTCATATATTGGCAA
>JAPTHA010202582.1:0-10795 GCA_029814585.1 Gymnapogon annona | reverse complement strand
TGGGCTAAACCCCCCCCCCACCCACCCATATACCGTACACACACCCACCGAGTGTGGATGCGGGTTTACATTGACAGACACTGGTACAGTCAATGTGGACCATTTGACTCAGTGGTGAAACCCCACCTGGATCAGAACTGGACCGCGGACCTGGACTTGGTACCTGCTGGCAAGATGTGAGCAGATTTTTTTTTTTTTTTTTTCTGGGCTCATGTGAATGGAGCGGAAGCAGCTGCAATAACAACTGAGAGATTACAGCCACACCACAACAAACCTATAGGACAATTTGAGCTTTTCTGTCCTTGTGTCATCACCACGACCCAACACGGAAAATCAGCAGCTGTGGATTCACATGAAACACTTAAATCTGGATCTTTAACTGGATTTATTGAGTTTATTTCCACAGCAGAGAACAGTCTGAAAATGATTTTTAAAAACGTAATTTATGGAAAAAAAACAGACGTGAAATCACACCTTTATTTTATTCTTTATACCTCTGCAGGTTAACAAATAATTTACAAGTACACAGAAGAAAGAATTTGTGAGAAAAAAAATAACCGTTTAAGAAACAATTTTGGTTTTTGATTAAATTTGAACTGTAATGATGATGTTACTGTTTGAAGTGAGACTATTTAACATCAGCATTATAGTCGTGTCCCAGTGAACATGTCCCAGTGAAAGGCAGATGAAACTCAGTATGTGTAATCTTTTTTCAGACGACCAATGAATCAGAAATCATTCAGGTCACGTTTGTTTACATAGGTGTGTTTACAGATGTATGTAAATGAGTGTTTGTTAACAAACATCTGTAAACAAGCATTCATTTACAGACATTCATTAACAAACATGAATGGATGTTCATTAACAACATTAATTCACTGCTGTCTGTGTTCTGAGGATTTGTTGACGATAACTACAGAAAACTATTGAGGTTTTCCCACAAAAATGAAAATGTTCAATCCATGTTTTATTTCCATGCTGATGTAATGTAAATGTAAAATTTTTTTATTTAAAATTCTTACATTTCCTTTTAACAAACACAAGATGTAATTTCACTTATTTCTTCAAGGAACATGTTCTGACAGTGAGATCGAGATGTGTGTGTGTGTTATTTTTTTTTTTTTTTTTATGTTCTTTCAACATTACCTCGAAACCTGTCTGGTTTGTTTCTGTTTCTACAACATGAACTGAGCCAAATGGAGACAACAACGCAGCAGCGTCAGAACAGGGCTTCAAAGTCATGTTGGTTCAGGTTCCACATTCAGACCCATATGACCTAAAGCTGGGGTGTCAAACATGTGGCCTGGGGTCCAAAACCTATCATGGGCCCAGTCCGGCCCATGATACTAATTTGTCAAATGGTAAAATGGCACCGAAAATATCTCAAGTGGACCACACAAGAAAATAATATCATCATATTATAAATTATAAGGTTATTGGAGCAAAAAAAGAATTACAATTTAATATTTCCCCATGGTGGGATGAATAAAGTCACGTATCTGCAAGTGGAATTTTAATATTCTGCTGGTTACTAAATGCTTTGTATCTTTGCAGATCCACTGTGATCTCTAAAGCTGAGGTATAATATTGCTGAAACTGCACTTTTTTTTCTTTTTGCGGTAAAAGACAAAAATTTGGAATTCTAAAAAAAATTCTAAGTCATTCTGTTTTGTTTTTAAGAGGTCTGGCCCACTTGAGATTCTATTGTTGTATATGGCCCCTGAACTAAACTGAGTTTGACACCCCTGATCTAAGGTGCAATAATTAACAGAATAACTATTAGAGCAACAACAGGACAATGATATTGATGAAAATGTTTACATCTATAAACTATCATTTGATAAGTTGTGAAAATAATGAACACCCTGAAATGTCTTAAATAGGAGTAACTGTACCAATATTCATTGTCCACTGATCATTTATACATGTTCTTTATTACGTTTATAACGTCCTAGTAGATCTACAAATACTATGAACAGACAATATTGGTACAATTCCACTGTTTTATATGGAAACTTTACATTTTGTTCAGTATTTATTCAGATTATTCAAAAATTTTGTGAAATGATAGTTTGTAAATGTAAAAGCTTTCATGTAATTTTACTGTTTTATACTAAAGACAAAAAAATTAGTTAAATGTGTTTATTTCTAGGTTCTTCTGTTCTTTTACTGGTTCTGGCTTCAGATTGTTCTGAATGTGGAACCTGAGCTTGAGTAATGCTACCGTCTTTAAGGGTTGAATTTTTCAGTGTACTTTCTATCACCACGGGAAGGATGGAACTCTGGCCCATGGGTCGTATCGGTGGAGAGACGCAAAATCAACTGAGAGATTTAAATAAACGTCTGTTACATCAAATAAAAATGGACGGCAGAAAATAAAGGAGAAACAGCGCTGTCCGCTGTAAATATGACTGTGTGGGTTTAAAGCATTGTCGACTTGAAATCATGTTGTAATGGTCAGTGTCGAGCCTCATATATGACCTTTGACCCACAATTATTCTCTGCTGCTGTTTTGTGCCAGAGGGCGCCCTCTCTGCAGTTTTAACAGGCCAGAGCAATGTCACTGATTTTATTTTCATCGGTACCAACAATTTGTACGATATGCAGTATTTATATAAATCTGATGAAATACCCATGTGTTTTTCATTTCTAAGTGTGTATTTTATTTTAATGGCAATGGCTTCATTTTCACTTTTATATAGTTTTGACGAGACTGTTAAGTTGGGTGCTAAATCAGCACTTAATTCTAATTATTACTATTAATACAACAACCTTCAGCCTCACCAAGTAGGCATCATATTGTAATTTTTAACTACAACCTGCATTTTGACAATTACAGTGATCTAACTGAAATATATCACACAATATATGTGCAGTTTTGCCACTATTATTCCTCAGTTCATGTTTTTATTTAGACATATCATCGCTGTTGGACCCCATATGTCCAAAACATGTATTTTTCAGGAAACTGGAAAAAAAAGTACATTCTCAATAAATGAATGATGATGATTACTTACGGCTTTTCACTTCCGGGGTAGCCACAGCGAATCCAATTCACATATTTGATTTGACAGGAGTTTTTAAGTCGGCTGCCCTTCCTGACACAACCCACTGGATGCTAACCCGGGAATCAAACCTGGGCCCCCTATGCACCAGCCCGGTGCATTACCAACTGAGCCAGCTAGGTTTCTCAATAAATGAATGCAGTTAAAATATTAGAGTCACAAGCTGTTTTAAATACTTTTCATTGGTTAAATGTTTTTAAAACAGTTGTACCAATGCAAGGACAAAAAAAACCCCCATCAAAAATGGACTCGCAAGGATTCCACACAGCAATGTTATTTGTTCAAATTATTGACTTTTTGTTCAAGAATAGTTTGTAAATGTGAATATTTTCCTTTTCTGTTTAAACACTAAAAGATAACACTATGCAGCTGCTATGGTGATTGTACTGGTTCTTATCCACTTTAGATCCAATGGGGCTGAAAGTGGAACAAGACCTAACATCATTTTTCATAGCGTGAGTGTCCTGGTTCACCCGTAGTATCAGTATCATCCATCCATCCATTTTTTGCCGCTTATCTGGGGCCAGGTCGTGGGGACAGCAGTCTAAAAAGGGAGGCCCAGACCTCCCTGTCCCCAGACACTTCCTCCAGTTCTTCCGGAGGGATCCCAAGGCATTCCCAAGCCAGCCGAGAGACAGTCTCTCCAGCGTGTCCTGGGTCTACCCCGGGCCTGCCTCCTGGAGGGACATGCCCAGAACACCTCCCTAGGGAGGCGTCCAAGGGGCTTCCGAAACAGATGCCTGAGCCACCTCAGCTGACTCCTTTCAGTGTGGAGGAGTAGCGGCTCTACTCTGAGCTCCTCCCTGGTGACCGAGCTTATCCCAAAAACCAGAGTCCGTGTCCAGGGATCAGGCAGCCGAGGCTCCTGCCGTCAACTACTGCCCAATCCACAATGCACCCGGCCGCTACGGTGGCGTATGTGGGTGGTGGGTCCACATGAGGAGGAGGAAGAGGGGCCACGTCCATTCGGGCTGGGCCCGGCCGGGCCCTGTGGGCAAAGACCCGGCCACCAGGTACTTACTTCGGAGCCCTGACCCCAGGCCTGGCTCCAGGGTGGCACCCCGGCTCCACCTTGCTGGGCGACATCTCCCTTCCTCTACCTGCCGTGTCCTAGGGGCTTCTGAAATGCCTTTTGTCAGACCCGTCACCTGTTTGCCTTGGGTGACCCTACTGGGGTGCATGTAGCCCCCCAGCAAGATAGCTATCAGAATAATCAGAATACTTAATTTATTATTAATTCCAAGGGAAATTGTTTTCTTGCAATTGTTCCACGACAGTATAGAGATAGAAATATTTTGAGGAATAGCAAATATTTGCAAAGAACAATAAGTACTTCTGGTTCTCTCAGATATTCTGTCACATTGTGTTCTGAATTTTTTGGGGGAAAAGCCAACGTGAAAAGCAAAGACGAAGCCATCACGGGCTCCATCGACACCTTCCCTCCCTGGAAGATGTTTCCCCTCAGAGTTCAATTTTCACCTTTTGTTCAAGTTAACTGTGATGGGGAGAAAAAAAAGACACCTTTCTGCTGCTACAAATAGCACTCCTGTACTGGAGTGTGGCACTAATTCATTAATTCCCCTCCCAGTGATTATAAGACTTTATCTCCCCAGTCATATAAGATAATGGAAAGTGTATAGTAATAAGTAGAAGAGCTGCAGTTCACACGTATTAACAGGCATCAAGGATCTGCAGCAGATGTGGTGCCAACACTTAATTTTCAGCCTTTGTTAATGAACACCAGGGATTATGTTTCTATTATGGGGCAATTAGCAAAAACATGTAAAATAAACTACAGAGGATGAGTGCATATAATCATGTTTTAATAAAACACCGGCCCGTCTCCAACAATCCCAGCAACTTTCTGCTGGAAACGAAGTGGAAATCTTGGTGGTTTTTATATTTGGTGATGTTTTAATTATTCAACACTGCATGAAATGATTGCGTAATTGAAGAAATCTGTCACTAACAGATGTTGGCACCTTCTGCACACCATGGTGAAGAATCTGAGCTCATCATCCAATCGTAAGTGTCACATGTGGCTCATGTTTTGTAGCTTTTTGTCAAAGCCTTTGTAATGACTTGGTCTATGTGCACATCAATCTGTTAGAGCAATGACATCCACGTTGGTCCAGGTTCCACATTCAGCCCAGTGTGATCTGAGGTGGATCACACCCATTAAATAAGAACAATAGAAATAAGAAAAAAATAAATAAATAATCCCCCTTATTCTTCCTCTTTTTAGGGTAAAAATTCCATGAAAATATTTACACCTGCAAATTACCCTTTTAAAAAATGTGAGTATAAATCTCATCAGTCAGAAACGCTTTTAATAAAGAAGAAAAATCATACACAATTTGTACTGGACTATAAGTCACATTTTTGTTGTTGAAATTTATTTTACAAAATCCAAGAACAGACATCTCGAAAGGCAAGTTATAATAATAAAAATGGAACAACAGGCTGAATAGGTGTACAGTATGATAGCAATACACACTGATGGATATTCACCTACATAAAGCATAGACAATCAACTGAATACATGTCTTGTACACACCAATGGATACTCCGCTACATAAAGCATAGACAACCAACTGAATACATGTCTGGTATGTTAATGTAACATTTTAATAGTTATTCGCAAAATTATAGCGTCACGAACATGCTAACAAGTTTACCAAACTCTCACTCTCACTCTAAATCACTAAATCCATTTAATTCTTTATCCTTGGTGTCTCTTCTGAACAACTCCGCTAACTGCAGAGGTAGACAAAGTGTGTGGCTGTGGTCATCTCCATGGCAACTACCTGGGCGTGGAGAACCGTTGACAAGCCTCTCCATGTTGCTCAAGCACCCATTCATGAACTGGGTCTAGCTGTGTCCTTCTAGCTTTTAGTCATATAGCCATTATCTATAGCCATGTAGCCATGAGCTTTTTTGTTTTCTGTATTGCTTTTCTCCAGTCACTCACAAGTTTCTCACTCACTCTTCTGCTGCATATTTCACTACTTGCTGCTTGTAATCTACAGAATATGATTTTCTTTTTGGTGTCATTTTTGTTCAGTCTTTCTCAGATGTCTTTATAAGTTACTGCTAATGTTGTAACTTCATATTTTCTGTGGTACAGGAGCCTTGAGTTCCCTTGTGAGGTTATCAGTGAATAGCAAACATGAAATGATACATTTGAATAAATTCACAAAAAAGTCGCACCCAGGACGAACTATGAAATAAAGTGCAACTTATAGTCCGGAAAATACAGGAATGTGAACAACATGAAATTTCTTACGACTTTCATTATACCTTTGAGATCACAGGTGATGTACAAATACGCCAAACATTTTGTAATTGGCGTAATGTTGATTAAATCAACCTTGTATCTCACATTTCATCTTCGTATTTGTTCAGGCTATTCATGTTTTTTTCTAAAAGGATAGCTTGCAAATTTAAATATTTTCATAGAATTCATTATAATTGTCCTGCATTATAGGTTATTGGTTTGAAAGTGGAACCTGAAGTATGTATTTTCAATGCAATTTTTGCATTAAACAAATGTGTCCCAGGGGCCAAATTGGACCCTTTGGTGTTCCCATTTTGGCTCACAGGCCCTGTGTTTGACACACCGAAATTAGAACCTAAAAATCTGAATCAGAATATCACAATCACAATATTTTATTAATCCTGAGGGAAACTGTTTTCTTACAAGTGTCCCATGACAATATAAAGATAGAAAAAGATATAAAAATATATAAACATTGAGGAATAACAATATCTATCTGTCTATCTATCTGTCCGTCTATCTATCTATCTATCTGTCTGTCTGTCTGTCTGTCTGTCTGTCTGTCTGTCTGTCTGTCTATCTTTCATACATTCATACACTTGCATCGGTATATACAGAAATATACATATACACTGACTATCCGAGTTATGACTTTGAAGGTATTGTGTGTCAGCACGCGTGTGGACCAGACCCAGGTCCGCACGCGTCCGGTCCGTACGCGTCTGGTGGATGCCACATATAAATCTGTGTCTGATCGTTGCCAGTTCCTTTTGATTCTGTTCGTGTGTTGCGGAAAAACGTTGTAAATAGTCTTCTTACGTCACTATGTCGGCGGGACATGGTCCGACAGTCACAAAAATCTGCGATGGTATCTAGTCACTGAGTGTGAGATGCTGGGATGCTGCGCTGCCGGGCTGCCACTACTGTCTTACGCACTGTGCTGCCAGTCCACGCCCAGCAGACACGTAATAGGCATCTGGTGGGCGTGTTCATAAGTACGGGTGGTCGTAACTCGCCTATGTCGTAACTTGGTATACTATTTACAACAAAAAACTTAAAACCCAAGAATCGTACCATTACCTTTAGGTCAAGTTGTTATTCATTTAACAGAAGAGAAAAATCAACAAAGTGACCCAACAATAAGCAAGGCAACCCAAAAATGTACACATTTATCACAAAAAAAAGGTAAAATAAAATAGGTATTGCGTCATTCATCTACATGTTCTGGGTATTTGGGAGATTTCATGGTGTTGCATTGTTTTCTCTGGTTTCTTAAAAACTGACCTTCAAACTCAGATGATATGACAACATGATGTCTCCTATGTTCGGGTAATTATGTGTCAAACAGTTGATGAATGCATCCATTCATATCAATGCAAAACACTTGATGTTGTCAAACACTTGATGGGTGGACAAAGTTTAATTCTTCTACAGTGCATAAAAGTGAAGTTATTGAATTTTATTGAATTTTATCAGTATTGATTAAAATATCCTTAAAATTCGTTACACTATTTCAGGGTCAAACCAAGCGGTGTAGTATGGCCAGGAGGAGTCAGATGATGGGTGGACAAAGTTTCATTCTCCTACAGTACATAAATCTGAAGTTATTGAATTTTATTGAATTTCATAATTATAGATTAAAAAAGCCTTAATATTCCCAACACAATTTTAGCATCAAACCAAGAGGTGTAGTATGACCAGGAGGAGACGGTTGATGGGTGGACAAAGTTTCATCCTCCTACAGTGCATATACATGAAGTTATTGAAATTTATTGAATTTTATTATTATTGATATTTTTTTAAAAAAATCTTTAAAATTCCTAAAACTTTTTTAGCATCAAACCAAGTACTGTAGTGTTACCAACAAGAGCCAGTTGAAGGCTGCAGTGATTCTGGTGACACTACAGTGTCTAAAAGTGAATATCTGTGTGGTGTCTCTCTTCGCTGTTGCAGCGGTTTTGCAATTTGCAGACGGTCCCTTTGCACTCCTCTCACAGCCGGTTGCACATCGACACCAATGTTATTTCTGCAGTTTGAAAGACAGGTACCTTTGATAAAACTGAGCTTATAGTACATTGTTTCTCTTTCAACGATGGGATAGATGTATTGTTTATATTTTTACAATGTATCACCAATGAGTTATTGATGTCGGAAGTCCGAATCTGTGAATATCGTGCCAACTTTACCGAACTAGCTCAGTTGGTAAAGCAACGGGCTGGTGCATAGGGGGAACCGGGTTGGATTCCCGGGATAAACGTCCCGTGTGGGTCCTTGGTCAAGAACCTTCACGCTCCTGCCTACAACTGTAGCTTCAATGTCTCATTTTGCGGGATAAATACAAGCCCGGATATATACAAGGGTTGTGTCGGGAAGGGCATCCGACGTAAAACTCCAGCCAAATCAAATATCCGAATTGGATTTCGCTGTGGCGGAAGCGAAAAAACAGATAGAACTCGTATAGATTTCAAATTGGTGTACTTCCAGTCATGGCCACTAGAGGGCGGTGTGCTGTTTAGAATGAGACGCTCTCATGCTTCAGACTCCACATCCAATAAAATGTAACCTATAAAGTGCCAAGTTATTGTACAGCAGAAAAACAAATGTGGAACCCAATTATGACCAAAGGTATAATAGATGAAGTATTTAATTGACCTAATTTTTTACTTATTTATTCGCATTTAGCGCCAGTGGTGTTTGATGTGCATTTGGAAAGAGATCCTCAACATGTTGATAGTTTGTATGTTTGTTTGTTTGTTTGACTGCAGTGTGTATTCTGTTGCCATGTCAGTGAACCTCCCGTCTCGTCTTTCTGCGTTAGGCTGCTGGCGGCGGGGCACAGTTGAGCGTTCACATTTTTGGCATAGCTATGCTGCAGGTGAAAACACGCCACTGTGAAATGCAGTTTAAGCTAATGGTTCACCTCCTGCAGCAATTTGTCCTCCACAACAACACATAAATTACATTTTAGGAGATGACTACCAGCCGCCGGCGCTCGCACAGATGTGACTGACAGTTGGGTTCTCAAACTGCGGTCCTGGGAGTCCCAGAGGTCCTCCAGGGGGTCGGACAGAGTCCCCGCCAAAACGCACACTTTGATTTACAAGAGTCTTCACAATTGAAGAGTGAAATGATCTTGCAGATTACAGCCACAAATCAAATCTGGAGGAACATAAAACCCCACTGGAGATAATGAGGCCTGTTTCAGTTTTACAGATGGAATCTGGATGTCTTGAATGCATCATCTCCATGAAGAGCATCAGAAATGTTTATATGTAGTAGGAGATCTCAGTAGTTTGAATTCCAACAGAAATAATAACATTAGTCATTATTGTATGTATTGACCCTTGTTAGAAAACAAACATCCAGATTCAACAAATCTGTACTTTCAGTGTTTAAATTGTCATTACTTTTACATGGGGTGCAGTATTTTCATAATATGTATTAATAGTATTGGTACTAATCAGGTTCCAAACCTGTTAAACTCATTTATTTTTCAGGTTCCACATTCAGCCCACTTTGATCTTAAATGGGCCAAAACATTCAATTAATAACATAATAACCTATAAATAATGATTAATATAAGAATTACTTTTTGTTTTAGTGCTATAAAAACTTGTGAATAAGTAAATAACTTTATAATATAAATATTCACTCTGTTCACATTGTGAATAATCTGCCATTTCTAATGGAACATAAATGTAATTTTAACAGTGGTGGACCCTCAAGGCCAGCAAGGCCTTCTCTGCTGGCCTAAACATAATCAGGAAATTTTTTTTAATATATATTTATTCCACAAATATGTATTAAGTTATTCCCCATGGTCTATACTCTTCATTTTATAGCTTTCCTAAGTTGGGTGCTCAGCTTCCAGCCCCAGGTGGAGATCTGGAGGGCGGGGTTTATGTCAGAGTTTTTATCTAATCATTATTCAGTTAAATCAAAGACTATCAAAGATGGCGCCCTCCTAGTGGCTGCCTGTTACAGCAGCTCCGTAACTTTTTCCTACTTTTAAGTTTTTCTCCCCAACTCTTGTGGTCATGTTAATTGGACTTCTGTACAACATGCACATGTATCGTTTTTGAAGTTTTTTGTGAGGCAGTTGTTGCTTTTTTTGCTACGTTCTCCATCGGTTTGTGTGTGTACGGTTGAGCTAGTCTACAATTTCTACCAGCCGTCTTCCATCGTGACGGAGACTTAACGGCTTTTGGAATCAGCATCGGGTGTGCTAGCTAGCTAGCTGCTAGCTGTACTAGCTGTACGACCTTCTGTCTAATAAGACTCCACTGGACTCCATTGGACTCTTTTGTTTTTTCCACCGGTGACAGCATCCGAAGAAGCAGGAAAGGAGGGGGGGGGGTTGCTGGAGTGGCGTGTGGGTGAGTGATCTTCGGATGTGGATTGTGTTTTCAGTTTAAAGACGTTTACGTTTCAACTGTTAGCGGTTAGCAGCTGT
>JAPTHA010202574.1:0-10796 GCA_029814585.1 Gymnapogon annona | reverse complement strand
CATATTGCTCGATGCAACTATGTACATTTTTTGTCATTACCTTACTCTGATGACATGCACTGAATGGAACCAGCCAGCGATGCACCATATAATATTTATATAATAATAACAATAATAATAATATGATGCATTATGTGTGCACGGAGTTCTAAAATCTGTGAAAATGTTGTACGATTTTAGTAAACGCTCCATTTGATTGACTGTCGGACTATTGCCCTCTGACACAGAGACATAAGAAGAACATTTACAATATTTTTCCGGGAGACACCAACAGAGAATCAAAAGGAACTGACGACGATTAGACAGTTTTTATGCGGCATCCGGTCCACGCACGGGCAGGCGGACCGGACGACGCCACGCACGGTCTGGTCCATACTGGTCAATTCACTACCTTGCTATAACGCGCAGTTATGCGCATGCTCATTGATTGGTCAGACCGACTTTCAATCAAGTGACGAATTCCATTCACTTCACTGTGATAGGTTGATGGCTAAATTGTAATGCCATTCGATCTACCAACAATACCTTCGCGATGGACTGGTAGATCGTGATCGACTGGTAGATCGCGATCGGCGTATTGAGCACCCCTTGTCTACACCAACTCCAATCTGCAATAACCCGGACATTCTTTAATTCACATGGACTCTGGTTTGTGTTTTTGGTGAAAGTTTATTTGCTTAAGGGTCTCTTGGTAGCTTGGTTTCTGGTGTGCCTTTAGTTATGTGATGTTTCTGGTGTATTTTGAGTAAGTGATTGAGTTATGGTGTGTTTAAGTTAATAAATGTTCCATGTTCCCCTTCAATCTCATGTATTTGAGTTTCTCCCTTTTTCCTAAACGTGACACCGTTCATCTGTTTACAATGAAGACTTGACGTACCACAGACTGTATGGATCTATACACCTTAAATATTGACACAACAACTTGACTCACTTCCGTGGTGGGAGTGAGTAAACTAGGAACATTGACTCACCTCGACCACAGACACCCGAGTGATGATTCAATCTTTCAATTCAATCATTTTTACTGATTTCTATGTAATGGTCAGAGCTGATTTTCTTCACAGAGAATAAAAAAAAGGGGGCTCAAAGTTTAATTTTGCTCGAGCCAGTTCAGGCAAAAGCACACACACAAATGAAGAACTTGTTTTGGAAATTTCATGTACCTGCAAAACACTTGAAAGCTCCGTTACACAGAACACATCAACTGAGTCATCAGTCCTGCAACGTGTCCTCGGATGCTACAGAGTGTGCATGTTCTGATCTTACAACGCAGCTGTCCACCTATGACTGGGTTTGTCGGGATGGATATTAATTTAAGGTCTGAGCAGGGCCTTTGTGCCGAGGCCGGACATTGAACAACACTTGGTTCTTTCATCTGCACCTGAGACTCTGGGGGTTTGAAGCAACGACTTGGGAAAAAATGTAGAAACTCTAAGAAACCTTCTGATGTCTTCAAAGGTTTTGATGTCTTTAACTGAGCCTGCAAAATCTACATTCCGTCGACTGCGTTACTATTATGGTATGGTCCTCAGTAATAAATACACTGGACATAAAGGCATGACTTCGGACCTTCTTTCTGGACCTAATGGCATCTCCATTTAACTCCTGTCAACGACTAAATATTAGCCATCTATCCCTGTTCCAATGGTGCTCCAGAATCACAGGTGAGATTGAGAGAGAGAGAGGGAGAGAGACAGAGAGAGCGCGAGGGACAGATACAAGTAAAAACTATAAAACTGTGAACACTGTATTATTGCCAAGGGGCGTCCACGGTTCCCTGGTTTCAGGTACATTTGTGATGTTGAATGTGACACACTTGTCCCGGCACACTTGTCTTACCTGCAGCCTCAGAGGAGTTGACTGGGTATTTTTAGCTGATTTAATTTTTGGTGTAAGAGCAGTAGAACGTGAGCTTTAGTCGCATTATATTAAACGAGTGCATCTAAAGCCAATACTACTAACCTTAAGGAGACCACTTTCAACAACAGATTTACCATGAAAACCTGAGAACCAACTCAAAAAAAAAAAAAAAATCAGACAAAACAACAACTGTCATACACGGTGCAATTTAACGGAGATGGAAAGAGGCCAATTAAAAGCCACTGTCTTCCAGCCACTTTATAAACAGAAACACGCGTCGCCAGCACAACAGGAACATCTCTCTTTAGTCGTCCAGCTGACGGCTCGAATGATACACCACCAAGAAGAGCTGCTGACAGGCGGACATTAACTCAACTCTGCTCCCCTGTCATTATCCACATTACACTTTATGCACGAGCATGAAAATGTGCTCCGATGTTCCAACAATTAGTTGAGCATTGTCTGTCTTCAGGATTATGCAAAGGCCTGCAAAAGAAAAAAAAATGCTATTAAAAATGCATTAAATACTCCTGACGGATTGAAAACTGAGAAAACACTGAGTCAAATTAGGTGTCAAGCCATTTTATGGAAAATTAACAACAAATGGCCAACACCATAATTAGAAATTAGCATAATGGAAATAAAGTCTTAAATAATTTGGATTAAACACTATCACAGAAACAAATGGCCAACAGAGAATCAGCTTATTTTTCTGTGACATAATAAAAGGCAATCAATATGCTGATGTGATCCACATAGTCTTGGGGGAATATATGGTTATGGTTTCCTCGAATTGAGTACAATTTAATTAAATTCAATTTATCACTTATTATTAACATTCCAGTGCAGCTATTGGTATGTAATTGTTTTGTTTAATAATAATGGTCCTATCTACATATAAGATCGTAAAAATAAGAACCTCGCTGAAAAAAAACCTCATTTTCTTCCTTGTCTCATTAACCCTGATGGTACACGTGTCCCTTGTTTGCAGAGAAACAGTGCAGTGTTAAAGAACGGGTGTCGAATTTTCTGCCTGCGTTGGAATTTATGCATCTTATTTACAATAGTCTGTGGGTTTTTAGAATTGCCAGAAAGCGGCAGACAAAATATGATTTCCATAGTGCACGCTGGCACAATTCAAGTCTTCCCCTGCACACCAAAAATGTAATTACATCCTTGTTCCAACTTGTGTTTCCTTGACCTAGTAGTCTGTTTTGCTGACATGTTCTTTTCGATTCAATCTGAAAGGGCTTTGGTGTTTTCTTGGGGGGGGAGAAAAAAAAAGCCTTTTGTGTTTCACCTGCTTCCACGGGCTTAATGTGAGCAGACATCAGAAAACACAGATGTTGGTTTGTGTTTACGAATAGGTCTACGGACACCATTCCGCTCAGGTAACAAGTGGTGCCAAGCCAGAAATGTCAGAGTCACAAGAGCTACTGCAGAAATGGCTTTTTCCATTTTTCCATCAGTTTGACTCGGCGTTGACATCTCCCAAAAGTCACTGGGGAAGAAAACAAAAACGCTGGGGCTGAGTCATCGGGAGACTTAGTATCCATTAGTCTGTGTGTCCTCTCCCGCTGAAAAGGGGTTTGTACTGCAGCGACTAGAGCTGAGCCCTGATCGCTCCCTTTTCCCCCACAATGCTGCGAGAATCACCCGAGGCCTTATCGAGCAAGTTCATCACACAGACTGGAATGTAAACACCGCTGACGCACTGGAGGCCTATAGGAGGCACTCCAGACGATGGCAGCCACCTGATAAGCACCTGCAAAGACACACCAACTTACCGCTGCACAAATGCAAAAGTCCAGGCCGTACTGTATTTAAAAAAATTGGGATGATAATCGATGTTGATGCCAATTATTTTTGAGAGACTCATTCATACACCCTTATGTAGGAAAAACTGGTAAACTTAAGTGTTGTAAAGACATTAAGTGGAGTATATGTATCATGGTTGGCCATGCCACTCCCCCTCCCTCAAGGGATGACCAGTTTACAGGCCTCCATCACCTGGCCCGGGCTGCACAGCTGCTGCTCGTGGACAATCAGCCTTTTATAAAAGGCCAGTTTGGATGTTACGCAGTGCGGGATGAGTCTGTCTTCAATCTTCTCCATAACCCAGACACTTTGTTACATTACTATCGACTTTGCGGTGGACTCTGGCTTCCCTGTGTCAGGTTTTGTAATTTCTGTTTGTTTGATTCTTCCAGAGTTTCTTCTTCTTTGTGGTTTTGGTAGTTCTGCGTACCCCTTCAATACCGTGCCCTGGGGTCTCATTTCTCTCCCTCCCTGACAATATGACTATATGTCATATTGATGATATACACTCTCAACAGCAGGTGGATCACATATATAACTACAAAGAAAAAAAACCCTACCAAGAACCTGACAAATAAATGCGATACATAGTGACTCCATCACTCATTTAATAGCATGGAATGGATTACTTTTACATATCTGTATTGTGACATCATCAAATTGTCTTCTTCAAACTACAACTGACGGGTGGTTATTTTCACTCAGTCAAAATAACACCGTCTTATTATATTCACGTTATCTTCAACTGATTTACATTACAGCGCTGTTAGCTTAGCTCTGTTTTTAGCAGCCCCAGTTAAACCATACATCGCTTCCATTTTCGATTTTTGTTCTCAAAAGATGGACTAATGATATGTTTGGAATCTAGCAAACATGGTCAGTTTATTGTGAAACGATGGACCAACAAACAGTGAATGCCATGCCACACTCATGTTGCGCCTTCATAACCAACCTCGCCCGTGCATGACACACTCAGTGATCGCAGCATCAAAGTAGCACATTCTCCATTAGAGCTGTGTCCAGTGAAGAAAGAAAAAACGGTGCTTCTAACTTCAACCACTTTACTTTCTTTGACCCTTAAAGTTGTTTCTTAGTGTTTCTCGTCCAAACTCATCTCATCACTCATCTTATCATTCGCATCACGCCCCGAGGTGTTGGTTTTCCTCACCATTGGAGACCAGCAGAGTGACTTGCATAAACCTAGAGGACCTTTGGTGTGAATAGATTCAGTGCACATCCCCTGGCAACGCTGGCAGAACGTCAGGACTTTTTTTACTTTTAAATCTGATATTTTTAGCTTAATGCGAACATCGTTTAGTCAAAATACAATATACTATATTGTACTTAGCTCTCTCCATTTAATATAACACAACAGATAAACATCAGCCAATGCCGAAAGCGAAATGACATTTTATGTGTCCATACAAATGGTACCGACTAAAGCTGACTGAGAGAAGAGTCTCAAGTATGGAGCAAGTTTACAAACAACCACTTCACAGATGAATATACGCCAGTGTTGATGTCTATTTCAACAGATAGCAGTATTCTACGAATATCAGCGCTTCCTAAGTACCGAGGGGTGTGTTGATATTTGGAATTATGAATTATTCCTTCAATAATTCCATATGTGCTTGTATAATAAAAAAAATCATATAGTTTTTAGAGAAAAAAAAAGATATATTGCCTTTAACTTCAGGTCAATGTACCGAATATATACTGTACTTGTTTGGAATTTACACTTGTAAAGTGAGGAAGGGTCTAATCTGTCGTATTCTTTCCCTATAAGTGCTACAGACTGAGCATGTAGCTTAAATGACCCCTGGATTTCTATATGAGTGTCTATACTCTGCCATCCACAGTGTCACACTTAGTTAGCCCTAAGAGTGTCCAGTCAGCTTCTTATGTGCTGGTCCTGCTGCCAAGAGGAAAATATTCTTAATGGGTGGACGGCGTGTTCAGATGACTACTGTGAAAACTCTTCCAGAAAGACACATCAGTCCCAGAAGTGGAGCAGCGTAAGTATGTACCTCATATACCTCTGTATATGACAGAGCTGAAGGCACCTCTTAATGACCGCCCACTTTAGAGCTTTAAACTCTTTGAACATCCATTCATTTTCTGAACTGCTTTTATTCCTCTGGAGGTACATATGAGTGTCTGGACATACGCTCCCGTCCCCTCCCCCACCGATGAGCAAACGTAGAATACATGTGGGATGCTTTATAAATTCAGACAAATGGAGAGAAAAACCTCTTGACTGATTTTTTTTTTTTTTTACGGTGATGAAACACTGACAAAACACTCTTTGGGAGTTTGTTGTACAAGCAAAATCTCAGACAAAAAATATGGGGAGGGGGCTGTGCATGGATATGGCATTTCCTTTTGTGTGATGAAGGTTTTATACTCAAGGAATATGGAAAACATGGTTTCATTATAATTTATTTTTTTTTTATGACCAGGTGGATTTCCAGTTTAAACCGCCATCATACAAAACTATAGGTCGGTAAAGCAAGGATATATTCTGAAAGGCATTGCTTGTTTGCAACATAAATACATACATATTGTAAAGGACAGAGTATAAAAAAACACTTCTTCAAAGAGGAAAGTTTCACAATCAGCTTCGTTTGTGAGTTGTATGAAAACAGTTTGGAAATAATGGCATCCCAAGTAATGTTCTCTAGTTATAAAAAAGTACTCAAAAAGCAAAGGTATTTCCATTCATTCGAGCAGCACCTGGGCCACGAGAAACGCAGAAGAACACAGAAAACCCCAAAAGGTGTATCGGATCATTATCTCCTCGCGTGTTTGAATAGTCGTGGTGTACCGCTGCGTCAATGCATCATTGTCATTCGGAAAAACATCAGTGACAGTTCTTGTCTTGACAATTTCTCAAAATAATGCAGAGTTCGTCAAAACCAAAACAAAACAAAACCAAACAAGCACCGTGAATTGTTGGCTGGAGGATGGTGTGGGAGGTTTTTCGTAACAGAAGGTTAAGAACTGAAAGCACAATGGACATCAGTGCTGTAATAGCACCGTGTTCTTCAACCACCATATTGAATATTACCGGAGAGTAAAAGTCAGAGTCGTGTGATGCAAAAACCACATACTGAACGTGCCTGGTACAGTTTATGTACATCTTTTTTTTTTGTTATTTCTTGTGACAGGATAGCGAGTTCAGTGAAACGTGCACTAAAGTCCTGCGGGATTACACTGACCAATAAAAGTCCCAACTATTCTACAGAGTTCCTCCAGCCATTGAGTAAATAAACTGCCTGGAGTTTGTCACAGACCACAAAATCCACAAAATGGATTACCAAACATCTAGCACACATGAATAGAAGCTGGAGGCGTAACACACAAACACACTACGAAGCAGTCCGCCGTTGAGAATCTGTCTTTTACCCATTTTGAGACAAACGCACGTGAGGTACAAATGTATACAAAAACAGTTTGACCTAATTTTCTTTGAACAAAATCCTCCTTTAGCAGCTGTAACAGTTTTTTTCTTTTTTTTTACAAACGCCAACTGCCATCTGTACAGTTTCTCCAAGTAGTCAGGTGAAATTATTTCCAATGTTCCTTGTAAAACTATTTTTTTTCATATATATTTCTTATTTTCATAGGACCACTTTACAGCCGCATTCATACAAAACAAGACGACCTCTCCATCCCACAGCAGTAGAAAAAAACACCCCAAAAACAAGACAGACACACTGATAGAAACAAAAAAAAAAAAATTTAAGATTTTGAATTGTGAGATTCATGAAGAACGATTACATCACAAAATGAAGATTACTCCTCTGGAGATGTTTCTTACTAAGTAAAATAATAATAATAATAATACTGCAACCTGCTTTCTCCTTGAAATATATTAACAGTGATAGTGATGATTAAGAGTGATGATTACCCGGCTGGATAGCTCAGTTAGTAAGGCACCAGGCTGGTGCATAGGGAGTCTGGGTTCGATTCCCTCGAGGAGTGTCCAGTGGATTGTGTCAGGAAGGGCATCTGGCATAGAATCTCCTGCCAAATCAAATATACGAATAATTGAATTCGCTGTGGCGACCCCGGAAGGGAAAAAGCGAAAGAAATCACAGTGATGAACAGTCATATTATGGAGCTCCAGCGGTTAGCAGCTGTGATCGCTATGCTAATGGTGGCTGCGGACTTTCACTGCCGTTTCTCTCCAAAGGAAGCACTAATGGCCTCTCGTTATCGTTATCATCTCTGGGACTTCAATCATGTCTATGTGGTCCATGTTGTGCAAGAATTCAAATAGTTGTATATGTGTTCTTCTCTGTTTTTTTGGGGGTTTTTTTCTACCCTTTGTATTACTCTGCTGTGTGTGAAATTTCCCCTCGTGGGACTAATAAAGGTATATTCAATCCAATTCAATTCAAGTATATAATGATTTAATGTGTTCTCGTGTGATATGGAAACAGTTGCAGATTAACTGCAGGAATGCAGTTAATCTTAATCTCATCATCAATCCACATGCACTTCATTGCGCATAGAGCCCACTTCAGAAACCAGCTTTCTCCATCTTGCACGGTCCACAGCCAAGCGTTGGGTGTCAGCAGGAGTGACAACGCACTGGCGGGGGTCGTTGGGGATGACGTCAAGACGAACCAGCAGGTTCTAGGGGCTCCGTGGGGCCTCCTGCACCTATACACTGCAGGGTCGAAGCCCAGCAGTGCTCTGGTGGGGTGCTCGGGTGCAAGCTAAAGGATGTGGCCTAACCAGCGTACACGCCGCATTGCGATTAGTTTGCGATGTGGGTGGCTGCTGTGGCCGGCTGCTGTGTTCTTCTGCGCAGCTCCTCGTTTATGACGTGTTGCTTCCAATGGATGCCCTCTATGTGGCCAAGCCAGTGGCTGTCAAAGCCGTCGATGCGGGCAGCGAGGGTGTTGTTTAGCGGCCATGTCTCTGTGCCATACAGCAGGATGGAGAGCACTGAGGCGTTGTAGACGCGGACCTTGGTGCGTCTACTCACGTGGCGGTGTCTCCATAGCGGCCTGGATAGGGATTGCATCGCTGATAGTGCAAGAGCAACTGAAAGTTGTTGTATTGGCATTTTGTACCAACATCCATACATTTCTACATTTCATCTAAATAAATCTTCATATCCTTAAATGCAACATATAAACAACACGAAAATGCCCGCGTCTGTCAAAGACTACACAAAGATGACTCAAGCTTAGCGGTAGTTCCAACATTTAGATAATTGGTAGGGATTTTTGCAGAATTAGAGCAAATGGAAGAGTTTTATTTGGCAAAGGTGAAACATTTGGCACACGGATGAATAAAAGTCTAATTCCGCACAGATAATCACATCCAGCTATTATAGTGTGAGACATTTATTGTCAACGTAATGAGGCATTTCTCCAATGAAGAACTCCACGTTAGTGGCTTTCTTCTATACAAACTTCTCACCCCCAGAAATGATCGTTTTGTAAATATATGTGGTGTTTTTTAACTCGAACCGTCGTGAATGAACACATCTGCTTGACCTTGGCATGGACCAATGCTGATAAACTTTCATTGTGCCATCCACAATTTACCATATTTAATGGCTTTTTGGCAGATGGAATCAGATGCACCGGTGCAGAAAAGCTTGCATTTGACCATATGCTTTTCATTACGGAACTCCATAGACTGAAAGATGAGGAAATGAACCATGGCACATCTCTGTGGCGTTGACAGTAATTAATAACAGGGAAGAATTCACAGTACATCTCTGCTATTGTAAATATTCTTTCCGAGCTGTCCTGACAACTGCGACACCACAACGCAGCCGCAATTGTGCTGATGGGATTATAAAAAAAAAAGGTTTTGACGGTAGACAACCCTTGACGACACTGAGCAGTAACTAAAATCTAATCTTACTGAGTTGGCCTGAAATAGGCAAACGCCAAAAAAAACAAAAAAACAATAACAATAATAATGTTGACGACGCTAAAAGCTTCCATTGTTGACAAGCTGTCAGAAAAAAAAAAAAAAAAGATGTTTGCTTTCCCACTGGCAGCCACTGAAATTTTCCAATGTGTTTGTGTAAGAGTGCGATGACAAGGAAAATGAAAAGGTAATGAAGACAAACACAGGAGGAAAAAACTTTTCACCATGCGTCTTTCAGCAGCTTTGAGGCGTCTGTCAAAACATGACCAGACGTAGCTGGAGGCTGGAGGTCTGAGCGATTATGGAACTCCCTCGGCCCTACTATACAGGTCACAGCACATACCCAATTTGTCTACGCTGTTCCATTCCGACTACGTTAGTGACACATCACAATTGCATTTTCATATAAACAATGGTATTTCAATGACAGTGTGACAGCATGAAAACAATAAATGGCTTGACAATCAAAAATTGTTGAAAGAAAGATATATCACAATAAATCAATTAATATCATGGGCAGGGGTGGGCAACCCAAAATGTTCAAAGAGCCATATTGGACCAAAAAAACAAATCTCTCTGTAGCCGCAAAAAATTCAAGTCCTTATATAAGCCTTATGTGAAGGGAACAGAGGCTATAAGTGTAAATGAACTATATTAGCATACTATCAAAATGACTGTGTACAAATACATAATGAGCATTCATGATTAAAGGTTTATTTTCCCTGTAGCGGGAAATTCCAAAATTTTTGACTCCACGTCGGGTAACCGAACTCTAACCTACCAGATGACAGGTGGGGATACTGACCGCTACACAAACGAAGAGAATATTAGTATTACTTTGCCATTCGATGTTTGGTGCTTTAAGTTTAACTTTTATTACAATCTGAATATATTATGTTTTGTTGGTGAAATTATAGAAATAAAAGTAAGAAATCCGATTTTTTGTATCATTTTCGAGGGAAAAAACGCAGTCCTCGAACCTCAATAACAATACAATGAGAGTTCCATACCAGTATAACAGCACTGTCTGTCCGATATCGATCATATCACGGACTCATCACTCGCAGTTGAGTTACTGGAGCTGAATTAATGTCCGTGATTTGCTGATTGGTGATGTTTCCATTTGCGGAGAGACGCATGTCATCATTTTCTGTATTACCTCGGTTTTGTTTTTGAAGTCTGAAAATAGCTGCTCTGATATTTTCGTGAAACCGTCTTGT
>JAPTHA010202564.1:0-10797 GCA_029814585.1 Gymnapogon annona | reverse complement strand
GGGGGGGGTACCCGTTCTTGTGTGCGTGTCGTTTCCCCACTCATTATGACCACACCGCCGTGTTTCGCGTGAACAGCCCACTCGCCCATTTGAATGGTGACGCGCGCGCGGGGATGGACACCATTCTGCAGGAGCGAGTACCACAGCAGTGTCTGCACAGGGTTTCCATCAGGGATCCGGAATGGAAGAATAAGAAGGCGCCGTGGAGCAACAACAACAACAGGCCCAATGCGTGCAGGTAACAGCATCCCCGTGATGTCCGCTGATGAAGGATGCTCTGCTCTTCATCATCATCATCATCACGACCACCTCTTCCTCTGTTTCCAGGCGACGCGGAGATGATGCAGTTTGAGCATCTGTGCACTTTGATCCAGAGAGGCTGCTTTTTTTATTTTTTTAATTGTTTTTGTCCTCCTTACATAATATATCATCAAATAGACTGCATCCCCGTTAACACCGGGACCCGACTAGTCCCTGGCACTGTTTAGGTTCCATGTGTTTCCTTTTCGGGTCATTACTCGTGTTCAGTGTTCTTTTTATTATTATTATCATTATTATTCATTCTATTTCTAGCAACAAAATGGGCAGGAGGCAGTCACAAAGGACGCCGCTGCAGCCACAGCATATGCTACCGAGCCAAGAGAATAACAATGTAAGGCGCGTGTATTTAAAGACACCGGCTAAGACAAGTTGTTTATGTGCATGTGTAATTGGTACCTGTCTGTAATTACAGAGGCTGCAGCAGAGGAAGAAGCACAAGCCTCACACATCCTCAACCAAAAACAACATGTCCAAACACAGGTGCGTCTGTTTAAGAGACATTTCTTGATATTTTGTGATACCTAAATATTTACAAACACCACTTCTGGGATAGTTTTTTTTTTTACAATTGGTGGTCCAACTATTTTCATACATAACCATAACACACTTTTGAGCTCATTTTTAAATAGAATTAATTACTGAAATTACAAACACGTGGCCAAATAAATAGTTTTATTTTTTATTTTACTGCATCATTGCTTCTCTGCTAGATTTTAACCCCCTTAGCCAATATTCACTGGACCTTTGTGTTGTATTTTATTGGTCATTTTTGACATGGATATTCTATATTAACTGCAATTTACGTAAATGTAGTAGAATTAGCCAAATGGCTTTTTTTCTTCTGCAGTCCCCGATCAGATGCTAAAATGTCACCCTAAAAATAAGATATGCTGACACAGATACAATATTATTTAGAAAATATTAAAACTGAATTTATCCATATTGGTAATTGTATTTTAATACAATAGCATTGAAATGTAATGGTAATGTAAAAAAAATTAAGATTGTCTATTTTTCATGTTTTTTCTTCAGTTATAGCTGGTGAATCATGTCATAACTCTTCCATAACTTTGACTTACACAGAATCATGACTTTTTTTGACATTGTCGCAGAGCTCTGTGCACTGTCACACAAAATCAGCGAGTTAAAAAAAAAAAAGAAAAACATGAAAGTAGCACACAAGTCTGTCATCTGTGTTTTTATAGGCTTATTATGGCCAGAACACCTGATTGTTGCGAAAATATTTTGGTAGAACATTAACACGATAAAACGCTTATTCAGCATCAAAATATGTACGAGTGAAATGAAGGAACAACTAAATCGCTGGAGATTGTTATTGTTGTAGCTCAACACAGAACAAGAATAAATGAAAAAGGCCACATGGTGTTTCTATGTTTTTATTCACATCCTCTTTATGATCGGCTTTTTAACTTCCTCTTGCTGGAAGGAAGATTGGACAAAATAAAAATGTCCTCATCACCAGTATCGTGTACGAGTATGTTAAAAGTGAAGTTTATATATAGAACATTTAAACTGTAACCACTATAACCACATACACTCTTATTTACTCACAATATTGCACACTTGCATTCTAACTGCATGTCCTGTTACCCCCACAAACTGTGTAATGTACATTGTCTGATATAAACACCATTTAGTGTTTTTATATTGACCTACATATATATAAATATGCATTAAATATAACCAAGAACTACTTCTAAGAAAAATTGTGTTATGCACAAATAACATGCTTGAATCCTGATCGTGCGTTCCTTCTTGGTCCTCAGTGCTCAGGGCCCCTCAGAGTCCAGGGCCCCTGCAAACGAGAGGGCGGAGCCAAAGGTGCAGCATCCATCCAGAGACCAGAAGCTGACGGTGTTCAGGGCGGGGAGACACACCGCAGCGTTTCCCTGCCACCGTCTGTCTGACTCCAGCCCTGACCTGCTGCAGGGTCTGTACCCCCATGGGGAGGGGGGAGGTGTGAGCGTGCTCGGAAACGGCGACAGCGACTCCGACCTGTCAGAGTTAGAGAGACTTCCTGTGTCGCCCTGTCGTCGCGTTCCCCCGAAGCTCGACCTGCGTCCGGAGGTCATTGACCCTGACCAAACTTCCACCTGCGCAACCACCTCCACCTCCCATCGCAGGCCCAGAAGTCACTGCCACGGGGACTTTGATTTCCCAGACTTCCTCCCTCCGCCCTTTAATTCATGGAGTCTCAGTCAGCTGGCGGTTTTCTACAACATGGAGGGGGGCGCGGCACCTCGGCCCCGACCCGTGGGCCCTTTGGAGAGGTACCTGGAGAGGCTGCTGCAGCTGGAGTGGAGCCAGATCCAGACTGTTCAGGAGGAACGTGGGAAACCTGCCGGGTCGGAGCTGATATCCAGCTGCCATAGAGCACCCGCCGCCACCTCGTCACGCCTCAGCACGCCAAAGTGCATCCTGCAGTGTCAGCGTGCCTTCCCCCTCACGTTCCTGTCCTCTCTGGCCAGTCACTCGGCCCTGCTCTCCGGCTGCGCCTGCACCCTCTGTAGGATCCGCTACTCCACCTGTTCCACCTCCTGCTGCCGCTCCGCCCACGTGCAGACCCGCCAATCCAGACTGAGCCCCATGGTGGACCAGAGGGGACCCCGGTCACTCCCCAAAAGGAGCTACAGCGAGAGCCGGGTGCCCCCCTCTGCAGACCGAGCCTCGGCCTCCAGGACTCAGCGGTTCAGCAGCCCCGTGAGGACCAGCAGCAGCCACATGAGGAGAATGCAGGCCGTGGGCAACATCAGGAACCCGGTCCACGGTGCTAATAACAACAACAAGCTTCACTCCACTGCCAGAGACACGAGCGTCAGAGCCGGAAGAGAACATCCCGGACCGAGGGGAGATGTGTTGGATTTCAGGAATGGGGGGTTTAGGAGAAGGTGTGGCTCAGAGCAGAGGAGAACCGGGTCCGAAAGACAACACAACACCTCAGAGAAAAGACGGAGCGGGTCCGAGTGTAGAAGAGGAGGTGAACGCCGCAGAACCAATGACCTCTGGGAGATTAAACCGGACGCCGTCGCTGCAATAATGGACAACTTACCGTTAGCAAAACATCCCCCCGTGACCAGACCAAACAGAACCAAACAGGTTGAATTCATAACATAATTAGGAAACTCAAAGTCAGCGTTTCCTCTGATGACTGCGGTGCCGGTACTTGTCTATAAACTATGCATTGTTTTGAACATAATTTACTAAACTGTATAAGAAAATAGCTCCAAGAAACACAAACGACGAAGCTGAAATACAATCAACTGATCCGTCCTGTTGGAGCTGATGGGACCGTCTCTCTCCTCAGTGCTCATTTTCCGGTTTCTTCAGCTTCAGCGCTGTGTTAAACCACTCACAGGTGCTATGTCTTATAATAGAAGGGACAACTCTGGATTTCATTACGAATGTCTAGTTTTAGTCATTTTTATTAGTTTACAGCAGGTGCAGGGAGTGCGTTGGGGTTTTTCTGGTGGTGGGTGTTTCAGTTTATTGGCTGATTATATATTGTACTGTTGCCCTTAAAGTTGGAATGATTCTGATTTTGGACACATTCCTCGTTTTATTCGTCTTTCTACACATCAGTAATCACGTTTGAGGTGGAGCAATGAGATAATACTGAGTTCTAGATCGACTGTCTATGAAGAATAAATCACATTATGGCCAACGTTTCAAGAGAAGAGTAAAAAATATTGTATTCTAACTTCATGGGCGACAGTGTAGTTTGATTATCATTGGATTCCAGTGCTGTGAGGACAGTTAGATAAGCTAATACTCCAGGTAGTGTTTGTACACACACACACACACACACGCACAAACACAAACACTACTGATCATAAGTGCATATTAGGAGCATGCATGGTCATATAAAGTCATTTGTTTGGTTTGTTATTTGAATGAACCCAGTTAGCCTTTGTCAGCAGCAGATTATATTCTTTGTTGGCCCGTTTGTATTCATTATATATACTTTGAATTTTTCAGCACGGGTGTGAATAAAGAAGCCATTGATTGGCCTTGTTCTTTTTTCAGCGTTACTGCAGATCCTTAAAACGTCCTAAATGTCACTGTCCTCAATTAAGGTCTTGATTATCCTTAAAATTAATAGTTAAAAAATCCACAGAAACAATAAACAATTTTGAAATATTTGCTTGGGAAATTGCTATAAAGAATTTATCATTAGTGTTTAGCATTTTTGCAAAGATTTGTGAATGGACCTGTCACTGATGGGTGGAGGGGTTCAGGTAATGAATCTTACCAGCTTGAACAATAAGACATTACATTTCTATTCGTCGTGGACAAATAGAAATGTAACATTGGCTCATACTGGCATTTGCGTGAATGTAAGGTCTGAAATTTGATCAATCTGAACCACGTTTCAATCCATTTAACATACAGCGTTCCATCACCTGCAGATACCCTGGTTTAAAAGCTGTGTAACAAAATCTTTTTTTCAGGCATACCACTGTTGCACATACCACATTACAGTTACTACAACAGGCTGGGATTGAACAGCTCTGCATATTCATTTTCTGCTCAAGTGATTCCTAATACTCCACCCATTTCAGTTGTGTGTCTGTTTGAATGAGCCTGGTTGTGGTGTTTTCAGAGCGTTTTCAGTGGTTTTAGGAGCTCATAATGTAACTTTAGTACCGTAATTGGAGATACAGGATGGGAACCTCCAAACCATAGAAATGAACCACAAATGCTTAAGTTTCGGCTTTGACTTGTGTAGAATTTTGACGTGGGCGAGTAAATAGAAAACAGAATGAAGGAGCTAAATGCTTTCACGCGCAGAGAAAATGAAGTTGTTTATGTGGCATCAACAACTATAATGGACTTATTTCTCCCCATCAGCTGCAGATATGAACAGGTTTAATGTCACTGCGGAGGAGGACAGGAACTGATGTTTGAACAAGATGAAATGCGGTTCATCTTTTTCCTTTCCTGTCCACAGGGATGTACTTTGAAGTACAATGTTGAGTCTTTGTATTGATTGTTTTTAGGTGGATGATGAAACGTGTGTCAGGAAGACAACCTTTATTGTAGCAGCTTTTATTTGTTATATTTATTTCTGTTTTTTTATTCATTGTTTCAGGCCGAGCTGTGGGAAGCGATGATTTTGTAATGAAATGTAACCAAGTTTTGACTGTTCTTGTGTCTCTGTGTCTTGAAAACTCATGAGGGTTGAACATCCTTAGGACAATAAAGGATAGATGAAAATCAACCTATCAACGAGGAAGGATGTGATACTGACTACATTTATCTGTTTGTTTAGTGAAGTTTGCCAGCAGGCGTGGTGACCTTTTTATTCTGGAAGGAAATAAGCTGATTTGTGAACTGGCCCTCTGAGATTTTCCAAATACATAAAGGACACAGAGGAGCTAGGGTCCTGTAGTCCAAAGGCATATTTAAAGACATTAATTGACACTCATTTACCCTTTCAAGATCATTCGAGGTCAAAGGTCACAGCACCAATTGAAATACCCATATGTGACTTCCTACCTATTACCAATAGTAATTATATATCAATAACGTCAACTGTTTTCAAGTTATTGCAGTTTGAAATGTGTAGCATTGTAAACCAACTTGGATTTTCTGCATTTCAAAAATTCACAAAAATTTTTAAAAAAAAATCAATATTTCCCAATCCTTTGAACAAACGTCATTCGACCTCACCCCAAAGATGTTCCACCACAAATATTAAGTCTGTACTTGACTGAGTGATGATTTTGGAGGAGAAGGATTATTGAAAAGTTGTTTCTGGATGACAGACAACAGCAGATGGCAGTAGTCCAATCACAGCCTTTGGACCGTTGCAGTAAACATGGTTTCAAAACAAACAGTGACTAAGTCATCGTCTCCCACTTCCTCTGTTTCAAGAATTTGTCACAATAGCTTTTCTTGGCTGGTACACGGTCCCTGAACAACTCGACAGTCTGAGCAGTTTTGTAAATAAGGATAAATCTGTTGCATCAGATTAACAAATTTCCCCATGGTGGGATGAATAAAGTTTTATCTTATCTTATCTCAACCCTCTACAAAAGGGGTCTCAAACTCATTTTAGTTCAGGGGCCAAATTTAGCCCAATCTGGTCTGAAGTGGGCTGGACCAGTCCAAGAAAAAACAGAATTACATATCAATAATGTCAACTCCGAACATTCCTTCTATGATGAAAATGCTTATATCTATAAATTGTCCTTTAAAACAATGTGAAGATTAACAACCTCAAAATTCTTTTGAGAAATAAGTGTAATTTTAACAATATTATAACTCAGTTTATCATTTATACGTGTACGTTGAAATAATTCTAACAATTATTATACCTCAGTTTATCATTTATACACGTACATTAAAATAATTAACAATATTGTACCTCAGTTTATCATTTATACACGTACATTAAAATAATTAACAATATTATACCTCAGTTTATCATTTATACACGTACATTAAAATAAGTATAATTTTAACAATATTATACCTGAGTTTGTCAACATGTACATTATAACCTACAGATCACGGTGAATGTACAAATACACAAAACATTTAGTAACAAGTACGACACTGATAAAATTACACTTCTGTTCAGACTGATTTCAGGTTGCTTATATTTGTTCAAGTTATTTCTATTTTTTTTGTGAAATTAAACTTTGTTTCAGTGTAAACACAGAAAAATTACATGAAAATATTTCTATTTCCACAGAGAGAAATTCAAAGTTGCAAATATTTATAGGCTATTACGATCATATCTTTCCCAGTCTCTATGTGGAACCTGAACTCTGAATTTTTGCAAGTAAATCAGGCGTAATTTTTGCATTTTACAAATTCATCCCACGGGCCGGATTGGAACCTTTGGTGGGCCATATTTGGCCCCCGGGCCGCATGTTTGACACCCCTGCTCTACAGCAAAACTCCAGGATTAAAAAAGTCCCAATTAAAGGAAATATGATGAGAGAATCTGTGCAAAATAAGTAGTGCTATATTGCAAAATCCATTTGATTTGTCTTGTAAATCTCCTAATAGATCCTAACTCCTCCAGTCAGAGCAAGGATGAGGAGCAGTTTTGTGTCAAAGGTCAAAGGTGACAGTGGCTCGGCTGTACGTCAGTTCCTGACACCTCCACAGTCATATCTTCTGATCAGATCTGCTGATACCACGAGGTGTCACCTCCTCTTTTAGTTTTGCTTTCAGATAATGATCTGGAAAAAAGAAGTCATGACAAGTTCAAGTTCATTTCAACAGATGATGCATAAAAAGTCAGTCTTGTACAGCAGGTCATAGCCCTTACATTAGCTTAAAGTTAGTTCCTACACTAACGTACACTAGTTACTACTCAGACTTTATTCCAAACTATACAAACATTAACCCTCAAAGAGCCAAACAGTCACAGCGACCTAAAGTATCTCCTAACCTTAAATGTTTAGATTAGATTAGATTAGATAGTACTTTATAAATGCCTCGGGAAGGTTCCTCCGGGAAATTAATGAATACAACAACAGAATACAAAGAATAATACCCGTTGATCTACTCATATTGTCAACAACTGAGATGAAACACACTTTTCATGGTCATCAGACATGACTCATCCGGACAACTCAGGAGCTCCATAGTTGCCATGGAAACATTCATCTCTATAGATGTGATGACATCACCTGGATCATGCCTAAATACAGCTACAATTTGTGTGAGGGGCAGGGTTTGTTGTGCTTAGCTCCACTATAAACCTGCCCACATATGTGGCCATGCCCACTATGTACAAGGTAAACACAACAAGACAGCCAACTAAATTTAACCACTTGATTTAGGTTGACGCCTGCATTCATCACACAACACGACCTGCCTAATTGGTGGAGTATCTGACTGAACTAGTACTGTCGGATTCCATTAACCGTTTGAGTAAGCTTTCTGATGAACACTTACTTCTGGGTTCAGGGTAGATCAGCCTCTGACAGGAAGCATAAACTCACACCATGTGCATCAGCATTAGTTTGGTGAATTTGGCAGTATCTCCAGCGAAGTACAGCCTGACCCCTGCGTACAGCGGCTGCGTGAAGGTGGTCTGGACCCTGTGGAGGAGGGTCATGGTTTCAGAGATGCCGTAAAAGGACAGAACACCTGCCCTGTGGTCCAGATACACTCCGATCCTGGAGGAAATGGGCCCCGACACTGGGGAGCTGACACCGCCGTGATGGAACACATAAGAGTTGACGTTACAGTTCAAGGCCCAGGACTTGTCATTTTTCCCAAACTGACTTTCTGCTCCATCTCGTCTAATGTTCTCATAGGCAACTGCTATGTCAGCGGCGGTTCCACGCCACTCTACCTCCCAGTAACAGCGAGCGGTCATACTGTCTCTGCTCAGGACCTGCTGCCAGGCTCTGAATCGGTTTGGGTGACCCGCGTATTTCTGTTTCTGAGTCACCTGAGTCACTCTCATGCCCCCCTCACACAATGACAGACTCTTGTGAACCGTGTTGGCGTCCAGTGTGATGTTGCTGCCTTGCCTGAAGGCAGTTGTCCAGTTGTCGTTCAGGGTGAAGTTTAGGTGATCTCTGAGCTCCGACACAGCCGCTGTCATGTCCTCAAAGTAGCACGTTGGTAACAAACCCAGGCTGGAGCCGAGTGAATATTTTCTCTGAGTCGGTCGTGAGGGACAACTCTGCAGAAACTGGTTGTGATCTTCTATGTGTGAGAGCTTCTGCAGCTCGGCGTCCTCCCTCCACAGCTCATTGATCTCCTGCACCAGTCTCTGCTGAAGATTCTTGACACTATTCATCTGAGTATCCTTCCGGGATCGTATCTGTTTTTTCATGTCACTGCGTCTTTTCTCCATCAGGCGCATCAGGGTGGTGAAGGCCTTCTCGCAGAGTTGGGTCAGTTCATCCGCAGACTGATTGGTCTTTTCCTCCTCCTGCTGAAGCGTCATCAGGTCCATCTCTTTTTCCTGGATCCACCCTTTGATTTTCCTTCGCCCCGCTTCCAGCTCTTTCTGCCTCTCTTCCCGTTCCACCACAGCTGAGACCGTATTGTGGCCTTTATGGTTGTCAAGTGGACAGTGGTAGCAGATACACTGCTGATCGGTGCGGCAGAACATCCTCATCAACTCACCGTGATGAGGGCAGATGTTCTCCTGGAGCATCGTAGTGGGTTCAATCAGCTTGTGTCTCTTATATTGAGGAATGTCATAGTGAGGCTGAAGGTGAGTGGCACAGTAAGACACCAGACACTGCAGGCAGGACTTTACAGCTCTTGTCTTTGTCTCACCACACACGTCACAAAACACATCTATAACCTCGAAGTAGATGGGATCGTCCTGGAGCTCAACCTGCTTCAGCTCCTCCGTTAAATCTGCAAGTGCGATGTCCTTCTGCACGGGCCTCCCCTTGATGGTCTGTCTGCACTGAGTGCAGCTGTAGATCTTCTTCTCCTCTCCATCCCCTTGGGTGTGGATGCAGTTCATGTAGTAGCTGTGTCCACAGGGGAGTGTGGCCGGATCACTTATAGAATCCAAACAAATTGAAGAACCGTTCGATGGGTTCAGGTGAGCTTCTGCCTCTGCCATTTTGCCTCTGTGTGAGCCAAACAAGGAAGTGTGTGGACTAAATTGGCCGCTTGCTGTGAGAAATAAAAAAATTAGTCCTGTTTTTCCGCATTCAAGGGCGAGGTTGTGGATGAGATCAAAATCACAAAAGAGACATACGTCACACGTGTCACAGCTGGCTCAAATGGCGTCACAAAAACTGGTGAACACCAAGATTAATGTGCTCTTTTATTAAACTAAATTAAAGCATCAACCAAAACAAATCAAGAAATGTAAAGAGTGTGATGATGGATGAGAAAACATGAAGCGGATGTATTTGTGTGGCGAATAAATCAAGCAAAGCAAAAGCGCTGCACAGCCTCCGTTACCTAGCCTTTCAGGACCACCAGGCTGCAATGGATGTCGAGTGAGCGAAAAATACATACAGAGAATTTTATATATACTGTATATATATAGAATTATATAAATGATAGCTCAAGTGAGAAAAATAAAATAGTCGACGGGGACAAAGTCGCCGAAAGACTCTTCAGCTGTAGTGATGGGTGGGGGACTTCCTCAGTTGTTGGATGGTCAACTGATACTGGATCACCATGGCATGGTGGCCCTTGCAGACCGCGAGGAGTCCAGCTCACGGCAGCCGCTGATCTAGCCTCCGTTACCTAGTCGCCCTCCTCTGTGCAGGAGGTGGGGGGGGGAGAGTGGCAGTGACCCATACAGTGGCAGTCCAATGACAGTAAGACATAACCAGAGACTAAAAACTAGGTGTATGCAACAGAAAGGAAGATGATCTAACTAAAAGCTAGGGAGTAATAGTATGTTTTTAGCCAGGTCTTAAATGTTTCAACTGATGTAGCCACCCTAATATCCGCGGGAAGGGCATTCCACAATAAGGGAGCCCGGACAGAAAAGGCTCGAAAGCC
>JAPTHA010202536.1:0-10798 GCA_029814585.1 Gymnapogon annona | reverse complement strand
AATGTGGAACCTGAACTAATATTATCTTTCATATTTTCAGTGTCATTTCAGCATTGCACAGATTCATCTGAAGGGCCTGACTGGACCCTTTGGTGGGCCAGATTTGGCCCCCGGGCCACATGTTTGACACCTGTGTATTACATCAACACAGAATTCTGTTGGTTTAAAAAAATAAATCAGAATTTTAGATGGAGACAGGTTTGGTAAAAACACAGCCATCAGTTTTCTTCTTGTCAATCACTCAGTCAATCACACAGTTGTTTTTGTAGGTTTTTACTGATATAATTAGGTTTTGAATATTACTAACCCTGACAGAGGTCGGCTAATCACTACAATGATGCAAAATAAGCAATGGGCATTTCAAGTGTATGTTTATGGCAAAACAGTACCATATTTTCACGGGCAATAATTACCTTTTCAGAATATTTTAATAGGAGTGACCTGAGAGAATGTGACATTTTGCTTCTTTCCTGTGTTCACCTGTTATTCTACAAAATTCCATTAAAGACGACCTGGATGTGACTGTACTGCCCTAATCTGTCTCTCGGCATGGGGGTGTGGAAAAGTAGCTTCACTTTCCTGCAGTAGCATTTAGTTATATAATATTTCTTGTTTTGATTTGTTAAGGGAAGGGAGAACCACAGCGGAAGGTGTGTGTTCTCAAATTCATTTTTTTCCCCCTGATTTCATCTCTAACTGCTATGAGTTGTTTCTCTCAGGGTTCGTGCTGATATTTGGTTCTGAGTAGTGATGAAAGAGAAGAAGCAAGACAAGTATTAGATGTTTTAAACTGTTTTTCATGGTCAGAATATAACAAATACCTGAGAACACTTTAGAAATCTCAAGTTAAAACGGTCCAAACAAATAAAAATATGATACAATCGTTGTGGGGAAAAAAAAATTGGGAATAAACTGCAACATTTTATTTTATTTCTCAAAACAACCCTAGTTAAAGATGAAAAATGGTGTTACAGTAATCAGAGTCGCACATCACCATGAGAAATCACCACAAAAATATGAAAGTCATTGTTGTTTTTGTTGCCCAGACACTTTGCTCTGTATAGTTTATATAGTAAACTTAAAACAACCAGCTTTCGGGATAAATAACTAATTTGTTTTATTAAAACCAACCAAAAGTGGATTTAATGGATCTGGGGCAGAAATGCAAACTAGTTAGATCAGGTATTGAAAACCCAATCCATCTTAAAACTCCAGAACTGGTTATAAGCAGGAAACCTATGAGATATCATTCCTGTATCGGCTGGAAGAAAATGAAAGGATAAACTCATATAATTCATGAAAGGATGAAAAGATAACAGATTTTCACTAACGAGAGGACAGACTTTTATTTCCTTTTTTTGGCTTTGATCAGCACAGAAAAATCAAAGGAAAAGGCTCTACAACAGTCTACTCACATCCCTTATCTGGCGTCTTGTTGATGGTGGTACACCTCTACAGTGAAGGCTTTGTTCAGACAAATAGGCCACAAATCCGATTTTTATGGTGACCTGTATTCATCTGATAACGACCATTTGAGTAGCACTCATCTGACCCAGACCACTGTCATATATGGTCCTAAATCCAATACGTGAGTGCTATTTTCCAGTGTTACTCAATCTGAACGGCCAGGTTGCATTTAGCTGATCAGTGAAATGCAATGAGCATCGCAATTCTGCATTCAAGGACGAGACGCGATGGGAAAAACTTATTTACTTTAGTAAACACATAGTGTGGTCACGTATTACAGTCAAGAACTCTTTTTCTGCATGTGGATCACATGCAGTTCATACTCATAACTGATAGAAATCACATTTAATATGTAATATGAAGGAGCACATATAAAAAAAATCTGATTTCACCAACATGTCTGAACTGTGCTTTAAGCTCTGCTGTCGGAACATGATAACGATTTCTTTCTGCCTTTTCCCTTCTGGGGTCACCACAGCAAATCCAAATTGCATGTTTGATTTTACGAGGGTTTTTTTTTTACATCGGATGCCCTTCCTGACACAACCCACTGGATGCTCATACTGGGAATCGAACCCGGTACGGCCCCTATGCACCAGCCCGGTGCCTTACCAACTGTTGATCAATAGTTGTGTTGATTGATCAATAGTTGTGTTGATTGATGATCAATAGATGTTGATTGGGTCATCAATAGTTGTGTTGACTGGGTCATCAGTAGTTGTTTTGATTCGGTCATCAACATATGTGTTGATTGGGTTATCAATACTTCTGTTGATTGATCAATACTTCTGTTGATTGGGTCATCAATAGTTCTGTTGATTGGGTCATCAATACTTCTGTTGATTGATCATCAAGTAGTGTTAACTGATCCAAAGTTGTGTTGATTGATCAATAGTTGTGTTGATTGGACCATCAATAGTTGTGTTGATTGCTCAATTGTTGTGTTGATTGATCAACAGCCAGGGGATCTGCTGTCTGAACATGTCAGTCCAAAATGCCCCATAACCTATTGACCCTGAAGGCCACAGCCTGTGATTGACATCGTCTTCAACTTCATATTCATCAAACCCTTCATCGACCCCCGGTGCCCTATAGGTGGGAGCGCCGTCGCCTTAGCAGTACTCACTCCCTTCTGTCTTTCCCTCCAGTCCACCACTCAACGGCCCGGGTTAAGTTAAACAGCTGTCCTCAAGTGTCTGGCAATAAAGAGCTGATGTAAATGCTAATTAGCTCTCCGCCTGTCAAACAACACCGAGGGGCTGTTGTTTTTCCAAAGTGACTAAGGGACAATAAGGTTTGATGATGCTGTGAATTCCCAGTCCGTTATCACAGACTCTAATACCTGCCTCGGTCCAATTAGGACCTGATCATCCCCACAGTTAACTAGAACTAACGCGATTACTGCACCTCAGACTTCAAAACCGGGAGAAAAAAACAGCACTATTTACCATCTCAATGTTTTTCTGTCCAATTTTCTGATACGTTAGGCCTGTGTTATCTGCATTATTAGTCAACGCCACAACCTGGAGCTGCCATAGTGGGATAAATGCCCCCTCCACTACACTGAGCGGCTGAGAACACATTTGAGTGTTTTGACATTCGTGATTTGTTTTCTCTGGTCTCGATCTGTGAGGGAGTTCCGAAACTTGATGAACTGTGGACCCCTTTTCTAACAGAAGTACTGGGGAAAACATGATTTCCTCCTCTGTCTGTTCACTGTGTGAGCTGAAGGTGATCACAGGAAGCTGAGGTCAAGTATGAACAGGATGACTTATCAACCGGATTCATCTGGACTCCATATGGATTTAGATTTTTCTGGCGTTCCCTCCACATGCCAACGAGGATTACTGTGGGCGCTATCGGATAATATTTCTGATATCACTTTTACAGAGACTTCAAGCGATCCAGAGTCGTCACCGTGTCACTTACAGTCCTGTGACATCATATTACATCACGGAACATGGAGGTGGTGGGAAACCTCTGAACATGTCACACCAAATTGTTAAAAAGAGGTGTCGCTTGATAAAACTTACTGCTGATTTGAAGGATAAAGAACTAGATTGGGTGGTGACCTTGGCTCATGCGGTAGAACGGGTCATTCAGCTCATCCAATAACCGAGGGTTTGGCTGTTTGAATCCTGCTCTTTCCTGGTCATCTGCTGTTGTGTCCTTGGGCAAGACAATTCACACCCACTTCACCCCTCCAAGATGTATGACTGCACACGAGTGATTATCCATGTGATGAACTGGTGAATTGTCCATGGTCACCCTTGCCTTGATCCTTAATCCCCCCCCCCAGAAATGATAAAGTGGGTTCAGAAAATGAATGAATGGATGAATGAATGATAAGTAAATTTTGGCCTACAAATAAAAAAAAAAGTCTTAGTATAATGTTGTATATGAGAAATACTAACTTGTCACGCCTACTGCAATGAGGCATGACAACCCGCCACTTGAATCCAATACTGCACCTGCAGCAGTAACGCAACAGGAACGCTCGAGGCCAACTTGAGCCAAGTCAAGTCGAGACGAGTTGAGCTGATAAGTGTCGTTATTGGTATTCCAAGTCGAACCCTGAGCGGTGCTGGCCAACGGCAGCCAGTTGGCATGCAGTTGTAGCGAATGCATTAACTCTACAATGAATTTGTGAAATGCCAGAATGCCTCAGTGCAATTATTCTGGTCAATACATGAACACACTCGAAGGGAACTCTGGACGTTGCAGGGAAAACGTGCAGATTTTTCTCTCTGAAAATATCTGCACAAATTTTTCCGGTAAGGTTACACGACATAATAATCTTGATTAATCCCTCCACAGCATTCGCCATGGAAGACGAGATAAACGCAAACGGAATCAGTGGCTTACGTTCCCTTACAGGATTGTTGTGTAGATTTACTGTCCTCAGACTCTCTTCTCCTTCGCTGTTTCATCAATGCTGTCCATAAATCTACCGTTATTCAGTATCAATAACACAAAACCATCATGTATCATCAGTTCATGGCCCACTACCGTCACACATGAGTTTTTCAAGTACAAGTACAGTGTATTGTTGAGAAGATGCCTAGTGTTGATGTATGAATGTTACAGGGGTTTAAGGCTGCTTTTGTGGAATTATACCCCAGACAAATGACCTAATCTATTTTAGGTGAGGTCACAGTACACATACAGTATGACTCACATTTTCATATCCATTAAAGCAGTCTGTAATCATGTCATCCTGCTGTCTTGTGTAGAAGTGGAGGTCATCTGGATCTGATCTGTATTTTCCTGCACGTCACACAGAGCATGCTACAGAGCATGCTAATTGCTTAACTGCATCATGCACTAACCGTTGCCTCTCTGATCATACATACATACATACGTACATACATACATACATACATACATACGTACATACATACATACATACGTCTGCACACGTCGAGCATAGAAATTGTCAAAGAAAATATTGAAAAACTTTGTGCTATATCAATACACACGGAAGAAAACCTTGAGCACACACAAATAATGAAGAAAAAAGTGCAGTTGGCCTGAGCTCCAGGATGATGAGGTGCGAATAATTTGGACTGTGTAGTCAACGGAGGAACGAGCAACCCAGTTAATTTAAGTAAAGGTATTGGCTTTGAAAGAGAAATATAATGAAGGTGAGCCTGTTGATGGTTGATGCTAACTGTATTTCACTGTTTATAGTACTGTTTACATTGTTACATTGTCCATCTTATTTATTCTTATTTATATTGACTGTGTGTGTTGTCACATTTACACTGCAGTTACTCATGGCTTTGGATTCATTTCATCAATCGTGCACTTTTCTATTTTCCATATTTATTTGTGTTATCAGCTGACAATTCTATGACATTTGGTTGCACCAGATTCATTGTGTGTGTCTGTGTAATGACAATAAAGGAAGTCTAAATCTTATGCTGTGTTTCCTCTCTGTAACACAGCAAACGTGCTAATGACGTTTGATAGTTCAACTAATATTTTACAGTTTCTGATCACACTATAAAACCTTTTTTTTCTCCCCTTTTGTCATCTTCTCTGTTTTTACTGTGCCTTCAGAGAGGCATCGATGCCATTGATCTTCACTCTTGGTGCTAAATGGTTTCCAAAAGTCTTGGTGTTGAAAGTGGATCTATCTCCTGACTTTCCACCTGACTCTCACCCGTGACTGTGAATGATGACTCTTTCCAATCCATACACTTGTGCGCCTGCTTGCTGTTAACATCAGGCTATGCATCATTTGTCTGGATGTAGTATTGATCCAATGATCACAGCATCGCACCTTTTGAAACTTTTCGAGCGTCTCAAAAATAAAAAGTGACTCTTGGACTTCTCGAAGACAATATGGTTTTTAGATCTCAGGCCGTGATGTAATAAATGCAGTCCCAGTAATGGAAAGAAGGTGATGTAGCTCAGGTACGGTGTTCTGTATATGATGGTCTTATGAACTGTGAGGAGAGACTACGGGGATCAAGTCAACATTTTGCTAACCCTGCGTCCTGCTGCATCATCCTCTTAAACTGAAAGCATGTTCAGGGTGTAAAGTTGAACTTGGGTAAGAACCTGTTTTTGACGCAGGTTTAAAAATGATTCTGGTGTGGCCGGCAACCCTTTTTGATTTAATATTTTTTCATTTTTCCTTCATGCAGTCTGTGGGAATAGGATGGCTTGACACTTTTCAACACACAAACACACGCACACACTCACTCTGCTGCAAACGTGTGAAAGACTGACTTCAAAATCAGAATGTTAAATAAATTGTATCAAACAAGTCTTCTGTTTTGCGTTGGATCTTCAAACCGCAAGAGGCACGTCTTCATTGCCTGTGTGTAGGATCCACGCATTTGTCAACCTTGTGCATGGAAAACCTCTTATCATTGGGGTACAAAAGGAAGCGACTGAAGGGATGCTCGTGGTGGTGCACCGCTCAGGTCTCTGCTTTTTTCCTTTTCCCCCAGTGGAGAACGCCGTCTGTCTAGCGGCTGTCTTCCTCTCTGTCAGGAAACTCGCACTGGGTGAGGGGACGCCGAAGGCTTGTTTACAGTTGCCCCGTGGGGGGGAACGTGATGTGAAATAAGAGGCGGCTGAGCTGTTAGAGAGGCTAAGGAGGGATCACGCTACAATGTGACTGCGCTATAGTTTAAAACCCTTAAATCCTAGGGGAAAAGTGCCGAGTCAGCTCTGCAGCCTTGTAAAGTCTGCAGGTCTCGCTCTTGCGATGCAAAATCTGCTTGTAGGAACACAGAGGCATAATGCAGCGGTGGTGAAGTGTAAATGGAAGCTCCTGGAGGGACAACAAAAGGTTTATAGATATGACAGTCGGTACATGCGGTGGAAGGTTCCTGCCCACAATCTGACTTTATTGTGCTTTAATGACACTGTTGCTGTTCAGCTCCACTGGCGTCACTTAAAATGGCTTTTCTGTGCCACAGCTGTGTCTAGACCTTTCTGTATAAATTCTAATTCAGCCAGGATGTAGGCATCTCAAGGAAAACTAGGACTAGGCTGACTAGGCTCGTCAGCCTAGTTCTGCATGAACTGATGGAGTCCCTTGGATAAGGGACCAAGCGTCTTCAAGACAAAACTCAGTCCAGATGACTTAATTCAATTTCCTTTAGAAGTCTAGACCAGGGTTCAGCATCCTGCAGCTCTGGGTCGCATGCAGCTCTTTAGTTCCTTCCTAGTGGCTCCCTGGACCATTTTCAAAAATATATGAAAATGGAAAAAATAGTAATATATATGGTGATATATATATTTTATTTTAATATGGTTTCTGTGAGAGGATGAACATGACACCAACATTCTTAACATTTTCCAATGCGGTAAAAATGTTTATAATATATATAAAATTTCAACAATTCCGTCAACGAAGAGTTGCGTCATAGCCTGCGACACATGTTTCAGTGCGGCACGGTGCAGACTGTTGTAAACAAACCCTCAGGTGTGTCATGATAGCTGATGACAACAGAGGATTTAAGAAAGAATGAACCGAATCATTTGCTTCGTTGCCAGTGTGGAAGGATTGTTTGCATGTTTGCTTTGTAATGAGAAGTTGTCAAGTAACAAAAAGAATCATCTAGAAAGACACTTCCAGGGAAAGCATGCTACATTTGCAGCCGACCACCCAGTGGAGTGATAGAGAAAGTGTGATTACAGTACTTGTGGAGGAATTAGAGGAGCGCAAAGATAGTTTTAAGAAGTGGAATGCATCTCCAAACTCCACTACTACTGCTAGTTTTGTTGCAACCCTGGAGATAGTAAAGCTTGGAAAACCATTGACAGATAGCAAGTGCACAAAGGCCTCATTCATGAAAATATCAGAGCACCTATTTTCAGACTTCAAAAACAAAATACAAATCATACAAAGTCCATACATAAAATGAAAGACATGTGTCTCTCCACAAATGACAACATCACCAGTCAGCAAATCACGGACATTAATTCAGCTCCAGTAACTGAACTGCCCGTGATGAGTCTGTGATATGATTGACACCGAACAGGCAGCGCTGTTATGCAGGTATGTGAACTCTGATTGTATTGTTATTGAGGTTAGGGTTAGTGTTAGGTATGTAAACTCTGATTGTATTGTTATTGAGGTTTGAGGAGGACTGTGTTTTTTTTATCCTCAATACAAAAATGACACCAAAAATCTGATTTCTTAGTTGTATTTCTAGAATTTCACCAATGCAACAAAATATAAGACGTTAACATTGTAATTAAAGTTAAACTTAAAGCACCAAATATCGTATGGCAGAGCAGTCACATGGTGCGTCCATCTCTCCAGGTGGAAAAGAAACATTTAATACAGAATGCTCATTATGTATTTGTACGCATTTAATATATTATATTAATATAGTTCATTTACACTTACAGCCTGTGTTCCATTCATACAAGGCTTATATAAGGGTTTACATTTTTTTTGTGGCTCCAGACAGATTTGTTTTTGGGCTTTTTTGGTCCAATATGGTTCTTTGAACATTTTAGGTTGTCGACCCCTGGTCTAGACCTTTCAATGTTCATTCCTGTCTTCTGAATTGCATTCACCATGGTGAATGTTCAAACAAGGACCTTTTTTGTGAGGGCTACCAATGCCTTTTTTTTTTATTTTATTTTTGACTGAAACACTTAACAATGTGAGAGTGAAGAGTGTTTTGAGTCCTTTTACCGAATCCTCAATAAAACCCTCACGCACAGTAGCACATATCTTGCATCTTTCTAATAGTTTCTAATGCGGCAGCACCCCTGCAATTGAAAAATAAACTCAATCCATTCAATTCAACAAGTTGCAGCAAACTACATGCATCGGGTACAATCAAAAATATGTAGTACTTTTCAAGGGTGTGTTTTAGAAGAGGATAATGTGCTGTGATTTAGTTCTGTTGACAGGGGCTATTTAGTTCAGTCAGTAAGTGCATGTGAAATGGAAAAGCTTGTGCTCTCATACTCAGACATTACAGTCTTTTTCTTTTATTACTGACCTTTTATATTTCAAGTACCACATAATGCGGCCGTGTCATGAACACACCTGCAGAGATACACTCCTAAAAGCAGTCAATCAAACCAAAAGCTGTTCTTTAATGGCACTTGTGATAAACATTGCCATGTAATATATTAAAATAATTTCCGTCATGCTGATTAATTGCTACAGAAATGGCATCGACGTGTCCACATTAATCGAGCATTTTCAGAATGTGACAGAACACAGTCTATTATTCATGAACAGGCTCGTGAAGGCATTTAGGCATCTCACGACTGTAAGTACATGTACCTCTTAAGATAAAAGTGGTGAAGTGCTCAAAGAATTGTTTTTCATTTTATATAACCATCCATCTTGCTGTCAGTACCTTTACCACCACATGTGTATACGAGGCAGATGTATTTGACATAATGAAGGGATTTATTTTATTTTTTTAGCTTGTCCTTGAAGTCGGTCTGTATCACGATCTATGTGCCATGACCTTTTTATTTTATTTTATTATTTTTTTTATTTTTCACTATTAGGATAAGGCAGACACATTTGACATCTTCTAAGTGATGAATGCAGCTACTCTTCTGCTTCATCACAGTCGACATCAATGTGGTTAACATGTCTGATGATAATATTGACGGCGCTGACATTGAAATTTACACCCACCCTTTCTCAAGTAGCATCTGAAGTGGAGAAAAACACCAATCCAAGTTGTATGAGGTCGGCGTAAGAGTCAAGGAAGTGATTTATGATGTGCAGTGTATTTAGTCGAGCGGTGTAGAATTCCTCAGTGTGATGAGTGAGGGTGGGATATCGCTGAATGAAAAGCCTCTAATATTTTTCATCAAATTTATTACAACTCATCACTTAGGTGTTGAAGTGGTGCCATGTGTTTTTTAGCTGCCTGTAAACTCTAGGGGTTGCTAGAACAAATGCAAACACATTTGGAGTTTACAAAGTATGAATGCAAATCTCCGGGAAACTAAACCAACATCAATAACGTGTGCCACTTTTCAAGGTTGTGCCAAATGGAGAATATGCCATTCTCTGATAACTCTTGTTTCCGGGGTGACTCAGTGGAGCAGTTCCATTATTGGTGTGAAGTATGTTGTTTATACTGAGATTATGACACTGAGATATTAAGATGACAAGAAAAAACTCTTGCGCTTTGACTTTGTCTCTTGAATGTACAGTATGTTTTGATTTTGCCATATGACTATAAATCAGAGGAACAAATACATATTAATTTTGATCTTAATGATGCAAAAGCAAAGATTGAAAAAAAAAAATTCCCTAAACCCTTATGCGACCCTTTTCCAGTTTCAAATCAGTTCATAATTAGAGGTGTAACAGCATGGTTTCGTGATGGTGCAGAAAAGTGAAACCACTTCTCCAAACCTCCAATTCTAACATTGATTGTTAATTACACCTGTCAGTCATGCATTCAACCCCCCCGCACACACACACACACACACACACACACACACACACACACACCCGCCTGCACAAGAACTGTAATTAGACAAAACCTGGATATCCATATATTTTCTACAGCCTGAAACCACAGGCGTGAATCAGTGACTGAAGACCTCTCAGGCACTTGGATGCTGAAAAGAAATGATAGAATTTTGGCTCTGATGCTGAGAAATCTATCAAGCAGAGCAGTTTGGAGTTTAGTCGAGGGGTTGCAGTATGTTTATGTACTATTTAGACAATATATCTGGACCACATTCATTCCAATCCATGCTATTAGTGTGTGTTTGATTGTGTGTGTGTGTGTTCATCTGTATCTATCTATCTATCTATCTATCTATCTATCTATCTATCTATCTATCTATCTATCTATCTATCTATCTATCT